>JAUZNJ010092891.1:0-22224 GCA_034780135.1 Jordanella pulchra
GTTTTTATTTTAATCATGTAAAGCACTTTGAAATGCCTTGATGCTGAAATGTGCTATACAAATAAAATTTGATTGATTGATTGATTTCAGGTTTTGTCATTTAAAGAGATTCGCCCAAGGAGCAGACAGTAAAATGCTAAAAGAAGTCTCCAGCATCTGACCTAAAACAGGTTATTGCTATTGCTGTTTATATAAAACTAAATGTGTCTCATCAGCAAAAGATTTCATATGTTTAACTTTCATGGGAGTGGAGTTAAGAGTAATCTATTTCTTTCTAAGGCCAGGTGAAAGTTAGTAAGAAAAAAAAACATAAAACAGAAGGAATTCTGGAATAATAATGTTTTCTGGATAAATTAGAGTGAAATTGAATTGTTTGGACAGAGAAAAATAAGACTTGTTTGGTAGAAATCGGGTACAACTTTCCAGAGAGAAAGTTTAAAAAAGATTTGAGAAAAATCAAAATTACAAAATGCTTTCTTAACAAGTAATGTTTTGTGTGGAATTTATTTTAGTGATGAGATTTTTATTGGCTTTACTTCCTGCCTTTATCATGTTTATATCTTTACTCGCCTGTATTCTGTTTTTATTTGCCTCCTATGTTATTGTTTAAGTCATCTAAAGCACCTTGAATAGTCTTTCCTCTGTATCGTGCTATACTTGTCTTGCCTTGCCATAGACATTCATTTAATTTCAACTCTGGAATGTGGCAGATAACCTCAGCATTTAACTTTGAGCAGGTTCTGTGTTAGGTTCTAATGCAGCATTGTTTTAACATGTTCGCAAATGTTTTACAATAAAATCTAAAACGTTTTTACAATTATTTCAGCACCACAGTGAGCTCTGAAATTTAAAATATTTTTTGTTTTCATTTAGGAAAATCACGTGTTTTTTTTCTATCTATTTCATGGCAGTTGATTTGAGCGATTCTTCCCTGATTCTATGTTGTTTTGTCCTAAACTCCTGCTGAAATATGAATTCAGTAGAATAAGCAGTCACCTTACAGTCACAGTGAATCATTAAGCCTCCAACAAAACCAATTTATTAAGAGGCCTTGAAGCATAAAAAAGGTGAATATAGAGTTTGATAAAACGATGAGGCAATAAATCAGACAACAGATAAAAAGCAACTGTCCCCATCTAAACTCTGCTGACAAGTCAAGATGAGACTATCTTCTTCTTTTTCCATTTTACACATACAGTTCTCTACCAAGAACGGGAGATTTTGACCTATACTCACATTATCATTGTTTCCTTTGTTGTCCTCATATTTGCTCTCTATGTGGATGGAGAACTTGGGCAGGAAGGAGCACTGGATAAAGCAGGAAAAAAAGCCATAAATGTTAAGATAGTATTTCTACAATATGATTTCTTTTGTCATAGAAAATAATTTCACTAATCTTCTTTTGAGATTATCAGATCGCACACAATAACTTTAGATCCTCTGACTCTGAGATCATCCAGCAGTTTGGTTTATTTACTTCCCTTGTAGATCTATTTAATCACATAACCGTTTTTCCTTTTAGAAACCAAACATCAATGTATTATTCTGTATAATGTTCCCTACTATTCAACAGTTTTTAAGACCAATGTGATTAATAAACGAGAATCAAACTTTGGACAACATCTAAATTTAAATCGGTTGTTGTGAAGTTTTGCCAGAAAAAGTATATGCTGCCCAACATAGAAAATATAAAATTGGGGAGTTTGCTAAACTCTGCAAGGAATTTAAGTGCAATGATTTACAATGGTCATATCAGATTAAGTTATATAAAAAGATTTACATAGATATCCAGTGCTTTCACATTATGACATAGCAATCATGTCACATAAAAAAACACCCAGTTGTGTGTAATTTGCATGAAATTATATTTTTATTGTGTATCTCAAGAAAAGAAAGTTTATTTAAAAAATTCTAATATTTGATACAGTACAGAGTAGATAATCCACCAAAAATATTTTAGACGTGGCTCGTTTAATGCACATGTTTCAACAAGCTGTATTTTAACTTATATTTCAGATCTCGGATCAAAGAGTCTTCAATCAAAATGTGTTTGGGCACATGTGTGCAGAAAGTACTTACTGTGTACTCTGACAGAGGCCAGCGGTGTAATGGACAGGGATAAGAGGTAAGAGGAAGAGGAAAGAGAAAGAGAACAAAGAAATGAAACAGGAGGTACTATTAGGGCCTGGAAATAACATTTTGGTCAAAGCAAAAGCATGTGTGCTGTAGATGTATATCAGCTAAAACCTAGATTTTTATACTTTTTAAAAAAAATGTAGTTCAAATAAAGGAAAATTTAATCAAATAATTATAAATTCAGAGTCTGTGAATTTATCAACCTGTGATGTAAATTTCAACAACATCATTCTATCCACCAACTCTAAAAACATTTAAATACCTATATTGAGGTACTTCTTTTTGGCCACAGCAAGGCACCTGTCTCTGTCTAATCCTATCTTCTGTCCCACCAATTACCTTTATGTTGACATTAATTCCATCCCTAAATCTCCTCTTGTCTTCCTCTAGGTCTCTTATTGTGCAGTTCCAGCCTCAACATCCTCCTACCAATGTACTTACTTTGTTATTTAAATAACATAAAAAGCAAAAGGGCTATTCAAAAAACACATTTAGTTCATTCAATTTGAGAAATGTTCTTGTTTACATCGAGCTGTAGTTGAATAGGTGGTGTTTTGTACTTTATAGCTTAAAATACTAAATATACTAAATATTGACAGGCATAATGCAATTCATAGTAACCAATGCACAATATAGAGTCATACAGGTATGTAAGAGTTATGTGTTGTTGTTTATCTTCTTTTTTTTAAGCTGCATACATGAATAAAGTAACCAAGAGACAAGGGATAACAAATGTAAATAAACTGGTTGAAGGCAATAATTGGACACATTTTTAAATGTGAAATGTAAATGTCTATTTATGTTTACAATCCATACTGTGTTAAGATCAATATTTAAAACATTTATACTGTTACTGACACTTTAAGCTTTTAAATGATGGAATTTAAACTCTAAGCAGACTTGATGATATTTAAAAAAAAAAAAAACGAATATGTAATTAGGATACAAAAAGTATTATATAAAAGTCCAGGAAGAAATAGCAGCGATAGGCAACGAAGGTATTACCTGTGATGGTGTATGGGTAATAGTTCCAAGCCTTCTCTGTGACATAGAAAATTTTAGGAACCACTGCTCGAGCCCAGCTGGGCAGCTTGCTAAAACACACAGAAAGACGATGGTTTAGGTTGGCAAACTGAAAAGGAAGAAAAAGGTGGAGAAGACTGGTGAGACAAGCAACATATGTTCTGTAAAGTCAAATTAGATGTCACTCTTTCAACTCTTTTCTTCTGGCCTATCAACCAGAAAAGGCAATAATGACCATCCTGCTGCGTGGAGCCATAATGGAGACCATACAATGGAGGTATGATGGCCCCTGGGTAAGTTGATTACACTGATTACATCCTGCAGGGGACCTTCACTAGAGCCCGCATTGTGATAGACGCAGAAAGAAGCATGGAGGGTTGATAAAAGAAAAGAATACAGAGGAACAGCCATTTCTCTTTACAAATGGATTCTGAATGGAGAGACAGAGATACAATTGTCAGGCCACATACGTTGGCATTCCAATAACAACCACAGATTAACTAAGATGTGCAAGAAAGAAATGAGTAGAAGTCATTATGGAGTCTGAAAAAAAGCAGTTAAGCTCAAACTACAGTTTTTCTTAACATCAACATCAAATATTGTGTACATCCATTAGATGTGCTTATTTTAGTACCCACATACATTTTTACTGTTTTTCTGTTCATCAGTCTCTTGCATAATTAGGTCTATTTGTTCATCCACCTCCAATGTTTTTACATTTATTTATTGTATTTTATTGTTTCACATCATAGACCAACTAAAATAATGTACTAAATAATAAACTAAAAGTATAGGGTTCCTTTTTTTCTCCATGAAAGCATCTAAAGATTAATATTTTCACAGTTTTTCTTTGCAAAATAACTCAAGCTCAGCCACTCTGGATGAAAAAACAACTTTTAAGTCTATTTACAGATTTTTTGGTTTTCAATTCTGGATGCTGACGAGCCATTTAACACATAGACCTTCTTTTGGTACACATAGTATTTGGATAGAGGACCAAAAAGCAAACGTTTGGCCCAATCTACCCATATCACCTTCTTTCCACACCCAAATATCTTTAAATGGGTTATTAAGGGTTGGATTAAATTTAACACGGAATATATAACACTGAATACTGCAACACTTTTTAAATATCTTTTTGCACAATCATCCCTTCCACTTTGAAAAATGTGGAACAGTTTAAGGCATTTAAATGTTTTTGCCTGACACTGTATGGTGTCTGGAAGAGGTTTGTTATAGCTAAACAGATTTTGGGGAGACCCTTAAGAGTATAGGGGCATACGACTAGTGGTTTCCACTGGCTGCTCTTCACTGTTCTGTTGACAGCCAGGGTGTACTATCAAAACACGACAGACTGGTCACATGTCCTGTGTTCTCACACTACTGTATTTACAAGTGCCACACGTGTGCATTCACATGCACACACTGCAGTTATAACACAGTAACAGGTGGCTTGGGGGCGGAGAAAGGCAGTTTCGGCGTCTGACAGTGAGGGCTCAAATTATCTATCACTTACACTAACCTCATCTCCCTCTGTGTCCCCACACAGAGACAAGCGCTGTGGAGCAGACTCACTGCGTACTCTCACACCACCGTGTAGCCCTCTTTTTTTCCAGGACTGTGAACAACAGTTCATTTGTCCCTTAGGCACACTCACTTGTCATTTATAACCACTTCACCTGTCTCCTGGCATCCCTGGTCTCTTTCTGCAACTGTCTTCTGGGAGTGACTGGAATCAGCTGTTTAATGGACTGTGCTCACTCTGGATTATTTTACTCTGTTTTCCCAAGCATTAAAACAAAATGCAGACAATTCTCAAAAACTAAAGAACCTTCTGTCCAGAGGATGGATCCCTTTAAACTAATAAAAAGGCGTATCTTATTGCTTTAAATTTGTAAATATGAACATCTGCTAAATTTAAACTACAAAACTTTTACTCCTTTTCTTTTTAAATGTTCTAAGAAAAATCGCTGCCAAGTCAAATAAAATCCTATTTACGGTCTAAAGATTTCCAAAGAAACAAACCAAAAAATGTATAAATTAGATTTTAGGGACATTCATTTTACAAAAAAAAAGCAAAAGCAAACAGGGTGAAGGACACATAAATTTTTATTGTCTAACTATCTGGCATATTCCAGTATAAAAAGAAAGTTAGAATAAAGGATAAAATAATGAACAGAACCACAGTGAAATGTCAGCCGCCTGCACAGTTTAGCTAAAACCCAGCATAGTTTGTTGATAAGATGACATTTGCAAATAAAATCATTACTTTTTCAATAATGGACTAAAGATTTCTTTGTAAAGAGGAATCCAAGTCTTGAGGGTTAAAAGATAAGGAGTAAATGAGGATTATGATTCATAACAGTGACTCATGATTTATGACTAAAGCAAACTTACAAAAATGACATAAAGTTTCTGAAAAGATTTAACAATGTTTTAAAATCTGAACAGTTCATATATAAACAAATCATTTCAAAGGGAAATAACACTACCAGTGTAGGAAGAGGCAAAAAGCCTCACTGGGCTTATATCCATCCAAATAGTATAAAAGAATAATCCAAACAATACAATTCTTGTTCAGTGGATCATAAATTAATACACTCATATGAAAAGAGTAAAACCATTTAAACAATAATATTATCTAACGTAGATTTACTCTTTTACACATGAAGATATTCTTTGGATATTGTCAAAGAAAATGTTGTCTTCTTTATAACATAAAAGCTAAATTAGACTAGATGCACACATACATGTGATTATCTGCTGGATTTGCTGGATTGCATTTGATTTTATAGTGTGATAAATGGAGCGGCATTCAACATTTTCTTCTTCTTTTTTTTTTAATTAAAAATTATTATTTAATTCCTTTGCATTACCAGATGTTACTTGTGGTAGTTTGTCACATAGAACCCGAATAATATACTCTGAAAGTTTGTAGTTTTAATACAAATGCCCTACACAATTATGTTAGAAAAGGTAAAATATCTAAAACAAATAAATAGATAAATAAAAAAAAACGGAATGCATTCAACAGACTTTTTTTCAAGGTTATTATATATCATTAATATGTTCAATGAAATGTAGCCATTAAACATGCTCTGAGAGTAGGATCGGAAACAACTCAGCGGCTAAAATTACTTTGACCTTATTGTGCGACATATGTTGACTGTCAGCATACTCAGCCGGATCAAACTGCCACCCAGCTTCTACCTTGCTACAGCGCTTAACATAACATCTAAGTCAGCCAGGCTACAAAGCAGCACAGCTAAACCGGAGTCTTTCCTTCTTGATGGATATCAGTCGTTTCAAATTATGTTCATATGACTGATAGATTTGAGGTGTTGTTCAGGGTTGGGGCAGAGCATCTTCTCTAAATAGAAACCAGTTGGATTTCTCTACAGCTAAAGGAATAAAACTGATTTATTCGCTTACAAAAAAGTATAGAGCATATTGTTTAAGAAACACAAAATCCATACTTCTTTATCTCTTTGAGGAAAAATGGTCCACCAATTCATCTATTTACCTTCATAGCTTTAACTTTACAGCTCAGAATAAAAAAGAAACAAGAGAGCTGCTGGATTCTGCTTTCAGGGAAACTCTCCCCATCAGTCTTCTCGATAAAAAGCAAAAGTGTTAAATATATTTCTTGCCAAATCCAATATTCTCTCTTGCTCTATTTCTGAGATGAACCTCTTTGCAGTGGGGGACAAAGTGTCATTTTCAAAGCCAATTCATAAATGAGAATAAGATTGCACACAGCAGTCAATTCAGTTATAATCTGCAGAAGAGACAATCGCATTCTCAATTTCATGCTTATCAAATTTAATCTGAGGGTCAAAGAATATATGCAAAAAGATGATGAAAGATGATATCAAATTACATTTTTACTTTACAAATTACTGAAACATGAGAGAAATACTCAGTTCAACCCATAAAGCCGTATCTGATATTTACATTAATTGGCACTATCGGTAAATAAAATAATCCCTGCTCTGTAATTTTATTGAAAAAAGTGGCTTACATATTTGACCAACAGATCAGTTGACATTCTCTGATGGTTAATTCAACTTTTAAAGGGAATAACCTAATTATGAGCTAACCTAATTATCAGCTTTGCTGCTTAGCACATCCCTTATCTGTCAGATATCTTGTGCACTTTTTAATCTTTGGCTGATTTACCAATTGAGGTTTTGAAGAAAAAATACTGAAGCTCATTAGAATCAAATAAAATTACAAATTCGATATAAACCCTTAACTAGCCATGAGGCATTTCTTATCTCTATGAATTATAAAGGTATTTTTCATAAACGCCATATAAAGTCCTATATGCCTTATATTGTATAAAATTGCAAAAAAATAATTATCCCACTGATGTCCCAGTTTTAGTAATTTTGATTTTGTTATCAAAATTGCAAATATGTGAAACAAAAATAAATGTCGTAATCAATAAGTTTAGATAGAGTTCAATAATTAAAGATGATAACAATTTCAGAGATGATTGCATAAAACCCACAACTAGAAACAGTTTTCACAAGTTTACTGTGAACAGTGTATTCTAAGGGGCTGGTGGGGGTTGCCTTGTGAAAAATATCTAAAACAGTATGGTTGAAATACCATCTATTGTCAGGGTCCAGGATTTTTTGTGTTTTCTTTTTTGTGTATTTCTTTTTTCTTTTGTCCACTAGATGGAGCCAGCAGCTGTGGTTGGAGCGGTGCCCTGCAAGGCTGTTTCCAATCATCTAATTAGTGTAGTTTTAAATGAGGCAGATTGCCGATACTTTGACGCCTGAGTGTTAGCCTTCTATGTTATTCAGAGCCATCCTGCGTAACACCAAGATTTTTGTGGATCAAGAACAATTTTCTTATTACTTGCTTTTTCCCTGTTTTTCAAGGTGCTCGTTCCTCTTAAAGGAGCCCTGAGGGATTCTAGTGGAATTCTTCCAAAGTTCTGATTCAGTGCTTCTTTGACGCCGTGAATTTTTACCCACTGATTGCTGTGCACAGAAATCAGTTCCTCCTTCAGACTCTCATCCCTTGTCAAATTTTCTGCCGGCATTCACAAGCCTCAACAAAGCCCTTCAAGTACGGTCACCCTGCTCGCCCTCCGCCTCAGCTCAGCTCCATCATCACTCTCTGGTCTACTAACTCGGATTCCTTGAAGATCTAAACTCTTAGTGGAAGAACTAGGATATGTTCTGTAAAAAGAACCGAGTCGAGTCTCACCCCCTGGAATCATCTCTCACCCCGCTGCAGTAAGACTTATCTGCTATCATCCCTCTTTTCCTACAATCCTGTCAAACCTTTTCTCAGAGAGACGGACTACAGATTGTAGCGCTTCTAATTGGAGATCCTGATTTGTTGTTCAAATCTGTTTTCGACAATAAACCTTTTAAACTATTATCGTTCCCTGTGGTGTTCTGCATTTGGGCTAAGTTTAAATAACCCATTATGACATCTATTACACATGGGAGCAATTTATAATTGCTGGTTTGGAGAGCTTTTTCCCTTATAGATGTAACTATCAATTAGAAATTACTTCTAGTTTTGCTGGGGTTATATTTGTTTGATAGTAATTTCAGTTTTATAATCTGAAATATTTTGTGTGACAGCAATAAAGTAATCACAAAACTCTGAAGCGAAAAGGCCAAGTGAAAACATTTTCACGTAAATAAACATAAAATTATTCCTTGAGGAATGAATGCATGTAGGTGCTTGACAGGGATTGCCATTAAGAAGGTTCAAATCCTTTTTCTCTTTGACTTTACACAATGATCCTGTCCTGAAGGAAAGTAGGTAATCAAACCAACAGATTCTGCTAAACGGGAGGGTCGGAAGGTCAAATGCAGATCCAATTATAATGCAGCAGGTATATCCTTAAGTGGATAATTTGAAAATATAAAACTATTTGAGACTCGACAGGAATAATACTTACTTGTTGAGGTAGATACGTTTTTCTGTGAACTGGCCAGATCCGTGCTCTGGATCATCATAGGGTTCGTTCTGCACCACCTCCACACCTTCCCCACGTTCGCTTTGTTCGTGGCTGTGTTTGCTGATCATGTAAAGCTGACCAATACGGTACTGAAAGAACAAGAGAGGACAGGTGAGCAGAGAATTTTAGGTTGGATCAGTGAATTTATAAAGGCGATTAGACATCTATGTCGTTTAATCCGAGCAGATTCATGTGTTTTTCCAGGAGACAAAGCAAGACTTTTTTGCTTGCTTTATCATCTGTATTTGGATGATAAAGTAAAATTCAAGGTGCAACTTGAAGTAAACAAAAAAAAAAGTATAAATAAACACAGCATTTCGAGAGCTCATGTTCCCTCCTGCAGAAGGTGGATTATTGCCGTTAAGAAACACAGCTGGCTCTGTTTGAGGCTGCTCCATAGTAACCATCCATACCAAACAGAACAACAAAAACAGAGGCAACAACAGGTTCGGTGACCCCCTCCCACAGCCTCCTCGTGATAAATCAGTCAGCACTCACAATCCTTCACTCAGCACTGACTGACACACTTGGCTCTGTCACAATGTCACTTTGAGCTGCCTTGACAGGCTGGACTAGGGTGTCACATGGCAACTATTTTCCATACATTCGGAAAACGACAGGCGTCAGAGAAGGGATGCTCAACGAAAGAGATTTCCAACTGCTTGTGGACCTATTTCCGTGCCTGGGGAAACAGATACAGCCCTATGACTTATGTTGCTGAGCTGAAATGCTAAGGGGTCATGCAGGACTCAGCTGACACACACTGAACCATATGTGTTCCAACCAAGGATAGCTCTGTTAAATTGGGGGGGAAAATATAAGTTCTGTACATCCAGCTTCAAAATACTAATTGACGACACAGAAATATTATAGCATATAGAATAGAGCAAAGGTAGTTTCAACAGGGCAGCCGGCTTAAAGCGTAACTTCTTGTTGTATGATGCCAGATTTTTCAGTCTGTTGACTGAGAGAAAACTAATGAGGTGCGACAAAGAAATCCCAGCAGGGATGTTGATGTTTCCGACTGCACAGCTGTTGGATTCTGGCAGAAATATAACCATGCCAAAACAGCAGTCATCATACAGGTGAGGAAAAGCAGGAAACTGATTACTGCTTGATAAATCAGGGACTTATCAAAAATAATAAACATTTCCTAGTTACAGCTCTACTAATATAATCATATCCTTGATATAATTTTATATCTTAATTAATTTGAGGAAAAGGTATGTTTTTGTGTGGACATTCTACACCATTATATTGCCCCATTATTTTTGCACTGTCAACATTGCTTAACTTTTAGAATCCATTTACTTTAGACCAGACTTGTATTTTGCACTACTGTTATTTTTGCACCGTTGTTATTTTTGCACAAACTTAACTTCCTATCACTGCTGCACTTTATTTTCATAATTGAATTGCTCTGCTCTTCTACTTCTATTGCAAACTCAGTATATTGTTGTAAGCTGTATGCAACAAAATTTCGTTTTGGCTGCACGTTGTGTATACAAAATGACAATAAAGTTTGTCTAAGTCTAAGTATAAACATAAATAATTGAATTAAATACTAAAGGCGTGGGAAAATAAGATTAAAACATGTAAACATAACATTTAGATGCTTCTCAACAAGGAGATTTTCACTTTGAATCCAAAGTGTGTAACAGAAAGCAGGTCGGTGGATTCTTAGTAAATCACCGCCAGTGACCCACTAAAAGGGCCAAAACATTTTCTGTAACAAGAAGTTAATGTATTGTTTTGTACACTCTTTTTAATCTGATTGACAGAATTTAAAAACTAGGCGAGACGGTTCTTATATGACCTCAGTTTGGGGTGGTGGGTGCACAGAAAACACATAAATCTCCAGCCTGGCTGAAATTAACAGAGACAAAGTGCCCCCTTGGGATGGCCACTAAGCAGTCCCCTGATCGGTCTGATGGCAAAACCCCGAGAGAATTAACATGAAGCACCATCCCTTTTCTGTCACCCTTCATTAATTCAGGATTTGGACATTTTGTATAAACAGCCTGCTACTGTGCCAGGCCTCCTACCTGCCATTATACTTTGGCTCCTTCTGTTGTTTGCCTAAAAGCTGCAGCTAATGAATGAGAAGCAGCTTTCATTGTTATCTCTGGAAATCTCAGCCTAATGACAAATTAGGAGAAGTGGCCTTGGCTCAGGACAGTCAGCCACAAATGATGGTTTATTATTTCTGTTTCTCTCTCTACAAAGGAGGCGAATCCATTGGATCAGGTAAAAGACTGACAAAATGGAAATATATGTTCTCTTCTACTTTCAAGTGCAATTGCTCTTCTATAGTCCTGAAGTCACTAGCCCAATCTGCCCATTTTTGTTTTTAGTTCCTTCTGTATTTTCCTCCTATCATTTACTTTAAAATAATCTTCTGAGCTCCTCAGTTTTGGCCTGTTACATCAACTCAGTCACTCTCCACTCTAATCCATTGCTTAACTTTGAATTAATTTATACTCTGGCAAGAAATTGTGCCAATTCTTACAAAGTTCCTTGTTGCAAGATAGTCAGCTGAAGGACTCTGTAAAACTAAAAGAAGTTAAAGGCAATCAAACTAAACCAAAACAATTAGTTGACTTTAATCTGTTGCTTCTTTGTTTCCGGATGTGTAATAAAAAAAAAAAGAAAAAGAATACACTGATATTTTAGTTTAATCAAGCATAATAGATATTTCAAATTGCTTATTTTGGCATCACCCTAAAGGAAAAGCATAAATTTCAGTACAAATTTGCAAGAGAGAATAAGCAACAATTTACAAAGAAAACTACAAAAAAATCATGTTGATCTCAGGTAAAGCACTCAACAAGTGGGAGTTTACCATCTTTGGAAGCAAAGTAATGCAAAACACACCAGAACACATTTAGGAATCATAGTTGATGAACACTCAAATACGAAGCTAAGCACATTTTTTGAAAGAAAAAGATCAAGCTCATCATGTACAAACCCAAACTCTGTGTCTCTCTGTTTTTCTGGCCCTTTTATCTAACACGGCAGCTGGCATTGGGAAACTGGTAAAAGTGCTTTAGCCAAGAAATTTGTTACTGAGAGAATATATCCTGCAGAGCACAGACGCATATTTACAGAAACGGACATGAGACAATGTCGGACATAGTGATAAGATGTAATTAAAATTCACACATGGAAGAATAATCACAGTACTGTGAGCTTAGTGTTGTGGGATAAATGAATGTTTTCATGTTGAGACACAGTTATATATCCAGTGTGTTTGATTGTAATATATTTCCTGTTTGCTAAGGATCGAAATCTACACATGCAATTAATCATATCACAGGTATGTCCTCTTAACAGGACTCTAAATAATAATTCTTAAGGTTTTATCTGCCAGCATATAAAGTGTATGTATCAACATAAGAGCCTTTAGAAGGAAGAACAATTTTTTATTGCAGTAACATTATCATTTTTATAGAGAGCAACATGGGGTAACAAATCTAGTTCCTCGAGTTCAACAGAATTGTCTTAAAAATGTTTAATCAGTTATCTATTCATTTTTTGGTTCCTATAGGAATTAAATATGGCATTACATAGATGAAGGTCTCCTTAAACAATTCTCAACAAAAATTGGAAAGACAAGAGTTACTTTAAATGCATTTTGCTCTTCACAAATGTGGACATTCCGCAAGCAAAATAACACACACCCATATATCTAAGTGTATATTTACAGCAGTGATTATAAGCTGTTAAAGAACTAGAACTGGGCTTTTATCATATTTGATCCAGACTGAGACTTCCAGAATCAAACACTCTGATAGTCTGGAAAAGTCCTTCTGTTGAATAGAGTGGAGCATCTGTATCTTTGTTAGAGGCCTCGAGAATCTTGTTAAACTGTGCTTCACCAAAATTAAACCAACATATTCCAATTCCCACCAGACAAATAAATATGCCCTATGTCCAAATTTACATACAGAGGAATAAGCAGACATTAAAGAACCGTTTTCCTTTTATGTTAGAAAAGTTTTCTTGAAGCATCAAAGCTTATAACTGAATTGATTCATTCTGGACATGTCATGATGGGTTTTTCAGCTGTCTAACCCACATGCAGAACACCAAGACAAGAGTACTTTTCAAAGTTTAACCATTTATTGCAAAATGAAGGACTGGATAGTAAGACCCAAGCCTGGTCCGGGGGGGAAGGGCTAGATCGGCAGGCGCAGTCACTAAAGAGAAAGCAGACTGGTGAGTTAATGACCAGTGGGAAAACAGAGTGAAAGATGGAGTTTGGAGTTGTTCTTACAGTCTGGGTGAAGTTGAAATGTTTTAGGAGAGGGATTCCAGTATCCGGGATCTTTGTATCCAGTGTGGGTCCAGAGGCGACGGAGGTGTGCAGTGGGAAACGGACAGGTCAGCTCAGATTGAACGGAGACTCCAGGAACGGTGCTGCTGCCAGTAGCAGGACTTTGAGGATCCAGATGAACAACAAGAGAGGGGACTGAGAGTTCGGGCATCCAGTGGGTAATCACCACGGCGTAACGAGGAAAGGAGTCCACAGAGAAAGCCAGGAGCAGACGGCAATTCAATTCAAACTTTCGGTGGGAACCTGAAGGCAACGAGAAAGAGAAAATACAGGGGGTTAGTTTCCAGCAGAAACTAACCAGCAGGAGAACACAAGGGAAGCTTATGGCTCAGGAGGCTTTGTGGTACCATCTGATGGCAAACACTCCGCTCCGACTACTGGCCAGCAGTTGCTGAAATACTCTGGAGATGATGAGCGCTGATAGGAAACACCTGAGTTGCTAGAACCACACCGCACATCCATCAGCCCCTGGTGCCATCTGGTGGAGAAAGCAAAACGGCGCACAGAGAAGAAAAACAAAAACAAAAACAAACAAAGAGTCTCGGATCATGACAGGACAAAGCTGTGTGAAGCTTTACTGAGTCAGTTTAGTGGACAAAAACTAAGAAAAGTTGCAATCCTTTTGACAAGTGATATTAACCTTTTTATTTGCCAAAACAGTCCAAGGAAAATGTGGATGCATTAGATTACCAAAAAGAAAAGTTAGAATTATGGCAAAATGGGATAATTAAACAAATGTACATGTATATTTTAAGGTAAAATACAATCAAATTGTCTGTTTCTTTTCCTCCATACAGTGATTGTGATACCCTAAAAGAGGATGGGGCAAACTGAAAATCACAGAACCTCTACGAGCAGATGCACACAAACAGTAGCCGAGCTATATCCGAAACAGGACAGCTTTATTTATGCTGACTGTGGCTAAAGCTAATCTTTCACATTAAAGCCATATGCCAGCAAAAATACATTCTGTATTTTGTATTCATCTCCCACTTCATCCAGAACCGGGTCACGGGGACAGCAATCTCAGCAGAGACTCCCAGACTTTCCTTTACGCAGACACCTCCTCTGGCTCTGCTGAGGTGCTCCCAGGTCAGCTGAGAGACAGAGTCCCTCCACCATGTCCTGGGTCATCCCCTGGGCCTCCTCCAGTTGGGATGGAACACCTCCCGAGGGAGGCATCCAGGGGGACTCTGACAATGTGACAAAGATGTCCAGCCACCTCAGCGGACTCCTCTCAATGTGGAGGAGAAGCGCCTCTTCTTTGAGCCTCACCGGAATGACCGAGTACCTCACCCTATCTCTAAGGGAGAGCCAAGACTCCCTACAGAGAACACTCGTGTATCTTAAATAAAAAAATCTCTGCATAAGCAATAGCATAAGTATGCTAGAGCAAAACCAACACCCTGAACATCAATCTGCATGTGTAAAGCAGCAAAAAAGGACACTGAAAATGAAGTTTTATGCCTTTTCTGACCCCCCTCCCCCATTCACACGCATGCCAAGTCTTCAAGCTATGTCAAATGGTGATCTCCATTTTCTTCCAGGCAGCTGCCATCGTTCATTACCTGCAGAACTCCATTAAGAACTCCATTAAGGACGCCTCTGGCAGAGCGGCACATGGTCTGTCTTTGCTGTAAACATTTTATTCTGAGGAGAAGTTTCTCTTGAAGACAAATGTGAGCAGTCAGGTACAACCCACAAAGTCCAAGGAAAGACATAGGAAAACATTCGTCTAGATGCGCATTTCTTTGAGGGGATAAAGCCGAGTTACACAGACACGTTGAAGATCATATAGCAACAGGCAAGCAACCAAAACCTAGATAACACAGAGACCTTCATATATTCTAAACATGACTAAAGTATTCCTGTTTTAATTGATTCAGAATAGAATACATCCTGACCTCAAGATTCACCTCAATTTAAAACCAGACACCAGAGATATAATGTGTGATGGGAAGCCTGCAGAGCTCATTAGGACAGATTCAACTCCATGACAGATGCTGCTATTTCTCAAACATCTGTCACACAAACACCATCCACAGATTCCACTCATCATCCTACATTAAATCCTAGTTAAACAGAACCTTGACATCGAAAAGGAAATACATTTTTTATTTGTAAGTTTAAATCCCAGCCGCTTACACTTCAGTAACTTCCTCACTACTAACATGTTTAGATTCCATTCATTAACTCCAACTCTAAATCTAAAAACCTCCAAAATGTGTTTTTTAATCCACAATGAATAAAGTGGACACACATAATACATACACACACACACACACACACACACACTGCTCTCTGCTGTATCAGCAGAAACGTGGGAATGCTGCTGAGAGTGACCGTCTCACACTGACTGTATTTTACTCCATGCCTGCTGAACCAGCATAAAGTCAAGGTGAGTGTTAATTCGCTGCAAAGCTTTGACAAATTCACTTGCTGTAAAAGGTGACCAGGGGACCATAACAGGATGCAGAGGATGACAGCTGGTGGAAGGCAGCAATATGGTACTGTAGCTCTACATTAATGGATTATGTGCAACACAGGTCGATAGGCTAACTTCTGGAGTCTTTACAGCATCACTAAAGTATTCTTGTTAACACTGCATGAAGCACAATACTTATTTTTACACAATTTACGATTTTTAGTACCTTGCAACTGTCTCCATATAGCCTCTTTTCCTTTTTATTTTTTTCACAAATCTTAATCTGAAAGGTGTGTCATGCATATGCATTCAGCCTCATCTACTCCGATTCCTCCAAATAAACCACATCCATTTGCCTTCAGGAGTCACATTATTAAATAGAATCCATGTGGGTAATTTACTCTACATATTTCTACAGCTGTTCTCTGAAGGCCTTAAAGGTTTATTTTTGAGCTTTTGAGAAGAACCGGCATCATGTAGACCAAGAAACACGTCAGACAGGTCAGGAATAAAAAGAAAGACACAACTTTCTCAAATGAATCTTGCTGCTAAGATAGAAACAATCAACAATTGGAAACCTAGACAAAGGCCGGGTTGCCCTCCTAAAGTAAAAGAATCTAAATAAATGCTCTGAGGGTTATAACTGTGATGTGAGAAAATGTGAAAAAGTCTCAGTACAAATACTATTACCACTGTATATTAATGGTTCTATTTACATTTCAAAACAACAAGTTACCTCTAGGAATTCTCATAGAAGAGACGTTTAGCTAAACTCTGTAATGCCTCTTCAAGTCTATGAGTTATGTTTATGTTCTACACTCATTTAGCACAGAGATGTTGTGAAATTTAGATTGAGAATCAAAGATGTGTTTCTTTCTGGGATTATTTTAGGAACTAACATCATGGGTTGGGATAACGTTGGAACCATAAATAAATGACTTCCTTACATAAAAAGAACAGCAGAAAACTCAACTCTTCCCATAAAGCTGCTGCAGTGTGTTGAATGGTGCAGGTGTGAGAATGTCTTCCGCCTTCTTCTCTACTTACTTTTTATTTCCCTGTCCTCTAAGCCTATATCTCTGCAGCATATATGGTCACTGAACTAGAGCTTATATAATGCCATGATCACTCACTGAAAATCCCCCCTGTGTGCATCATCTTTATTCCCTTCCTGACAGCATGCTGGGAGGCCAATGGGGGTGATGTGTTTACGCATACATAAAAAGGAGATAAGAAAATAGAGGCGCAAGAGCGATGGGAGATAAATGATTCTAGCAAAAGAGAAAAAAAAGCCCCTGAAGAAAATATATATTAAGTAAATGTTAAGGAAACTGCTAGACTTGATTGAACACAGCTACCTGAATAATTCTCCCCTTCTAATTTATTTTTACTTATTGTAGATTTTTATCAGTATCCACTTAAGTTTTTTTCTACAATGACATCCACATGTAAACCGTTTTTCTTTTTAGTTTACTAATTTACAATAATCTTTTTTTCTTTCACCTTAATAAAACTATTTTCTTTTTAATTACGATGTTAGAAAAGTGCTGCAACACCATATTTCAGTGAACTAAGACTCCGTGTTTATAATTGCCTAAACGTGTAAGGAGACATAATTGTTTTTCATAGATAATTTGACAAGTTACCTGCTCCAGATGATATGTGGTTGGATCTATGTTAATCACAAATTATTTTTTTATATAACTGACAAAGTATAAGATTCTGTTTTGCAGACCTTTTGCAGTTAAACTTTAACTTTATCAGATTCACCATATGTGGTAGAAGATGAGACCTAAAGAAGACTTAAGACTGAAATTAATTATGTTTCCCATTATTTAAGTCTAAAAGCATTAGCTTGATATTATTATCCAATACATACAATTTAGGCTACCTATAATATTGCATTATTTAAGGTTAGGGAGTCAAATCCTTTAACCATTGCTCTAAAGCCTAACTTAACACATTAATACTTAAACAATACAAATTAAACATTTAACTTTAATTCAACATGAACAAAACAGTTTTTTAAGACAACAACCTAAACTATGAAATAACAATTTTGTTCTCATGTCTAAAAAGTAAACATGTTCCAAAGTATGCTATCGATCATATAATGAGAAAGGCATCATAAAACACGAACAAATAGAGAGAGACAGAATCTTGCAATGAAGTTGACTGTAGTGTTCACTGGAGACTCAATGAAAATCAAGTCTCTAATTTTTGCAGGGTTAATCTAAACACCCCCTCCCCTCTCTATGTTTCGGTGTGTGTCTGCAGGCGTGTGATCATTTTCCCTGGTTCTTTGGTGGTTAATAATGTATTTAAAGCTGAAATAATACACTACGCTCCTTCAGCTTCTATACTATGTTTAGGAGCTTACTGTGTAGGGTAGGAAAGGAAAGTATTGCATTGTATTACTTAAATTGAAAGCACCACGGAGTGCTGTAAAACGCTGTGTAGAAGCCCAGCTGGTGGAAAAACTCCTCTCGACGGGGAACCTCTGCTGGACACGAGACGTGCTCTGGCGACTGATGGGCTGACCCATTTTAAATATAATCTGCAGTGCTGAATCTCAAGGTTTTCCATGATGAATTACTCTCTACAAGCATGATTGTTCTTCATCAAATGTATAAAATATTAAGTCTGACATCCTATTAAATGTTATCGTACAAATATGAAAAACAACTTCAGAATATTTTAAACTACTCATAAACATAGAATGAAGAAGATTCTGTTTGGTGTAAATTACTGCACTATTACAGCATGATTACACATTCCTAAATCACAAAAACTCTCCAACATGTAGACCAAACCTGACATGACTTTATGTACTAACTGTGCCTGAAACATTTGTGAGATTCAGCACTAAGAATTCAGCTAGAAGACTTTGAAGGGACCCTTACTTTATTCTCTAATAAAAATATCTCATCATATTCTCCTCCCAGGAAGAAAATGATCTGATTAAGAAAAGCAATGTTGCATTACACCATCATAATGGAGTTAGATCAAATCCCAGCAAATGTATTACACCGTTGTTACATGCTCCTAACTGTCGGAAATGTATTTTTTTCTATCTTTCAAACTGTGAAAGACATTTTGAAAAGAAAGAATTGTTGCATTTGCAAACAGTTTCCTTCAAACATAGTGGTTTTCTCTCGAGAGGATGGTGCACAAACAGATTGATGAGACCATAATGTTCAGCAACAAAATCATTGCTGTCATTAAGCCGGGCACAGGGTTAAATGTGATTGCAATTGTTTGCCAAGGGAATCCGGATAGGAATACATGCGATATTTCAAACAAAGGCTGCAGCAAGAATCAATAAGTAGCGGTACATAAAAAACAAAAAGATTAGATCCAAGAATGCTATGGTTTACTTTAATCCAGACTTCATTCCATGCTCAATTTAAAAGTATATTGAAATATAATTGCTTCCTTGATATCTGTTCAATCCGTGTTTTGGGTGGGAATCAAGTGATATCTCTTCCACACACATTCAGCTGCATCTCAAACCTCCCACTCTCTTACATAAAATGTTCACACACCCCTCCCACCCCCCCTATTTCACTCTGGAATCTTCTAAGGTGGGGAAAACTGATGCATATTTTATGCTTGAGGGGAGCAAAGGGCCCTTTTCTATGCCCTCATTTTAAGAGTTATACTGTTAGAAAAGAGAACAAGTTGGAGAGAAAAACAAAATAATAAAAAAACTTTTTATTTATCTTATTCCTTTAAAACTGCCTTTAACATCTGGGCATCTGTCCATCTTGGGTTTTATGCTCTTTTAAATAAAGTGAGAGAAAGGTGTTGCTTCATTAATGCCAGCATTAATTTGCTAACTTCTCTGACAAACAATGCCTGACCTTTAGAAAAGGAATTTCCATTGTCATGGGTGTATTTCATTCTTTAATGATTTTTATCTGTTCCCGTCTGTGAAGCTGCTGTGTACAATCCCTCTATGCTCCCTCTTCACTGGCAATCAGGTCTGAGCAGTTACACTTGCGGCAGCTCCAATTACTGGAAGTTGCTACACCTGGGAGGAGGATCATATATTCCTGGCTCTCCCAGCAGGTAACTGTCAGATTCTTGAAAGCCAAAGTGTGAGTAGACCTTTCGGCAATACTTGTTCTGATCTCGACGTCTCATTCCTGTTTTCTCCTGCCTTTGGACATCAGCCTTCTTCTTTGCGTCTCAACCAAGTTTATTTGCCTCTGCCGCTGTCTGGATTGTTCTGTTAACTGTGCAGGATCCAAGCCTGGACCTCAGACCTGCGTTGTGCATCTGCTCCTCTGGAAACCCCTGCCTGGTTTGTGTGGCCACTGTTACCGATTCACTGGTCTGGATCGCAGTTTATCTTCTCCACTCCCCAGCAGTTTAGTAACATGCATTTCAATCACTGCAAGGATTTTGCAGAGTGGAACATCAATGATAAAAAAAAAAACATTCATCATTAATTTCGGGGTTAGTCAGTCTGTAGTACTATATACATATGGACATCAATGCTGGAGAAATGTGGACTGTATTGTTTTGTTTAAGCTCATCCCATTTATGTAACCTTTTGTCCATTTCATAGCCAAGTTAGTTTGATTTGCACTGCACTCAAACAGTACCGTAATTCTAAATGACGGATTTTAACCTGACAATGGGTGGTTCAGCAGGATCCTTGTTCCAGTTATTTGAAGTCACGATTAAATTATTTGTAACTCCAGTCCAGTTTCTCTTGTACTGTTGTACTGCATTAAACTTTGACTGTTAAAACTAGTTATGATTATGTATTTAACATTGTTAAAGTTTGGACCACTGAATGAGCAACAAGCCCTGACCTGGTAGAAATCTTTATCTGTGAAAACTGTTGAACATTGACAGAAATCAGTGAGTTTTAAATTATTGTCCCACCAAAAGTTTTAAATGAAACTTTAATAGAAAACAAACAAACAAACAAACAAAAAAAATTGAGTTCACCTGCACTTTCAAGAGATAAAAAAAAAGTTAATACAGTGCTATAGACATTTGTATCGGTGAAGGTTCACAGTCATCCAGGTCATGGTCAAGCTAGGAAAATTCAGTTTAGGCAACTGCACGTCCAGTTGCCTAAACTGAATTTTCCTAGCTTATAGACATTTGTGTTTCGTTGGCAGTTTGTCATAAAAACATGCAGATATTTACTACAGTGCAGATTTGCTTCACAGTTAAGAAGTGAGTCTTGTTCTACAGCACACCTACAAAATTAAACAATGCATCCATATTAGTTATTTAAAACCAAAACTGCTGTAGCGTCAGTTATTCATAATTCTTGTCAGATTTTTTTTGAGTAAATAATATTTTGAATTAATGTAAAACCGGATTAATGAAAATGCCTTCCTTTTCTTACTGTTTTCCAAGCGCTATTGGTAACCCATATGGCTATTGCATGTGAAAAGGTATCAGCAGTAATCTACCCTTCACTTGCAAGATTTGTATATCAAATCAATCAGATAGTGCTGATTGTGCTCATTTCAGAAACATGTTGCTACTTTAAATGCAAAATTGCAACAAAATAAGTTCCTATTGGTTGTTCTTGCTACAGAAACTTAGTCTGTTAACTAATGACTAAAATGAGCACCACCCTTATTGATGAGTTAGTGTTATAACACACCAATATATTGAGTTCAATGTCCTAGGGCAGGGGTGTCAAACTGGTTCCAGAAAGGGCCGTGTAGCTGCTGGCTTTCTTTCCAACCAAGCAGTAACACACCTGCCTTCATTCATCTCATCAAGTGAGTTCAGATGACTTGATGAAATGACTATAGACTATAGTCTGTTGTGCTGCTGTTGGTTGGAAAGAAAATCAGGAGCCACACAGCCCTTTCTGGAACCAGTTTGACACCCCTGCCCTAGGTGAAATGGACCTTTACACTCATGTCATGTACAGAGAGAAACAAACACAGCTTCCACTTCTTTTGGTTTTACTTTCAACTCTTTCAGTAGTAACACCAGCAGTAAGAAACATGTTCCTCTGTTTGGGATTACATTTCTTGTATCTTATCTGAGTGCCCTTCTGCCACTTGCACTCTAGTCATCTTCTTACTTACTATATGTTGTTGATTCTTGTTACCTGACCTTGTCAGGTCCTTTATCTGACCATAACTTTATCCCATCCTCCCATAATCTGTGAAACCTAAAGACTTACTAGTTTGGCAAAAAAAAAAAAAAAATTAAATCAAAATATGGTAAATCTTACAATGATAAAGAAGTCAAGAAATGAGAAAGAACTGCACATATGTTTGAAAGATTCAAGACAAATGTTATATTCTTTCACAAAATATTTAATTT
>JAUZNJ010092913.1:5283-22218 GCA_034780135.1 Jordanella pulchra
AGGGAGGAAAGACAGTTCATAAACAAAAGCCGTTAAAATTACACACCAAGAGTTGCCTTAGATGTTACAGCTTTAATTAAGCGTTTCCACTTCTGACCTTTATACTCTTTTGCGTTTATTTAATGAGGGAAAGTCTAAAGAAAGTTATGAGAAGACGATAAATATTTCATAATTACTGCAGATCAGGTATTTTAAACTAATGTCTTTATGAAAACAGAATTTTGATTTGCATCAGAAATGCCCTCTTATTGTAAATGTATATCTTTAATGGTGTAATCATAAAAACATTCATTAACATCACTCTCAGTCCGATGAAGCTCAAGAGAGAGTATAATTGGCTTTTGTTGTTTGGAACCATGAACCAGAGATGAACAAAACTTTGAGATGCAAATAGATCAAGTGAAGAGTTCACTGTATTTCCAATGATGGTCATGTTTATCAGGATTAAACTGAAATTATGTTCTGAAAGATCTCTGGCTGCATGAGCACCATTTAACTCTGGTATATTTGGAAAACCTGGCTTTACCATAATGCTCCTCCGGGTTCCTAATGAGTCATTAATCCTCCTATTGCATTGCCATCGCTAGAAATCACCTAAAAATTTACAGAATATCCATATTGTGAGGTTTCTGTGCCTCTACCAGCGGTTTTAGCATTGCTTTGAAGAGGGAAACACCGTTAAGTCTTCTATGAGCTAATCAGTATCATGAGAGTCTGTCGGATTTTTAGTCAAAACCCTTTGTACAAGTAAAGATGTCATTTTGTGGGATAGTTTTAACCTGACGAGTTCTCTAAGGTACTGTATCTAGTACAGCAAAGTTACTCCAATAATTCCCTTTAAGTATTTGCCATCTACACACTATGGAACACTCTTTATTTTTTTAAAGGTATGCAGGGTAATTTCAGAGATTATATTCTCTAACCTCTGCTTGAGTAATTCTAGCTGCCCACTGTAACAGCTAAAATGTTAAAATAATTGTTATATCATCATCATCAAAAAAATTTGTAAAACCACGTTTTACAGCAGCTGCTCTCTCTCAGACACCAATTATTTTTTTATTTTTTTGTTTAATAATTAAGGACTGATCAAAAATGCTAGACAACAAATTATTTTAGAAGCTGCTACTTTGTTTTCTTGTTATAGAGGTCCTAAAAAAACAAGAATAATCCAGTAAGTCGAAGCTCTAAAGAAACAGACATGAAGTCAACTACAAACTTCCAACCTTTATATATCTAAGCCATCTACTGTATGTATCTGCAAGATGTCATATTTCAAAAAAGATAATTTAACGTTTCTCTTCTCCACCTTCCTTATTGCCAAATACCAGTTTACTTGTCGAAGCTGACTTTATTTAATTTAACAGACCTTAAATTAAGAAAAGAAGGATACTGATCATTCGGCTGAATGAATGAAGATCTTCTTAAAACCTGTTCTTTTCAAGCATTTGCACATATCTTCCAGCTATGGTGGAACAGCACCAGCAGACAAATCAGAAATTCTAATCAGTGCCAAATATACGGTGGGGATGGTTCTATCCAACAGCTGTCAACCAGGGAAAAAAAACAAGTACGTTTTTGCCTTTATTGCTGATGCATTATCTCCTTTGTTTCAGTTACGCCACAAACTTCAATCATCAATGTGTGAAGTGGAAGGGGATGGCAATTTTTCCTGCAGTTGAGGCTATAGCCAAGTAAGGGATATTTATAGAGTGCCTTTACAGGCACAAAGTCATGAAGCGATGCGCAATTTAAATCAAATTTAATTTTACATATATTATAAGAGAAGAATATACGCCATAATTTTATAGTCCAGGAACAGTTTCTTATTCCCAGAGGGTCTGTAAGGAAAGCGTTTTATGCTCTAGGATCCAAATATCTGAAGGCCCTTTACCTTTTAAGCTTAGTACAACCAGGAGACTCTGGGATTGAGTTGGAGGGCTACAAACAGCTGTGGGCTGAGTGAAAACCAACACAGAAAATCAGAAAGGCTTTAAAACACATTCTGAAATCTAAAGAGGTCTTGTGTACCGAGTATAAAACCAATGTGACATGAGCGCGCTGACAGGATTAGGGGAGAAGTCAGGATGCCATGTTCTGAATGGGTTGATTCATTCAGACCGGTGAACAGAGCATTACAGTAGTCTGATGAAATAAATGCATGTGTCTTTGAGTATGAACATTTTTTGAGTTTTTTCTGTGTAAAATAGGTCAAGCTCAGCCAGATTAGATTGAAGTGTCAGTGAGCATTGATTCTCAAACATAACCACAGATTCCCGATTGGACTTCAATCAAGGCTTTGATTTTGGTCACACTGGCACATGAATGTGCTCAGATTTAAACCACTTCATTGCTACTCTAGCTGCATGATCTTGGCTGCAGTGTCAACTCTTTTCAAACTTTTAACAAGGCTTACACTGTGAATTTGTTTCCACCTAAATCCCCAAACACTTAAGCTTTAGTCCTCTCAAACATCTATTTGATCCTCCTCAAGCAACTACCGTATGGTCCAGTATGATCTGGATATAAGCAAACTACTGTGCTGCATTCAGACCACAACTTTCCAAGAGTTACTTCACCTTATTTTCTTTTTTACCTCATGAAATCTTTTAGCCCCTTCCTAAATGTATAAAGAGGAGCAGCTTTTTTAAAAAGGACTCGCACATCTGCTACCTTTTACTGGAATGTGAGAACTTTCACAGTTTGCATGCTTGAATAAAAGCTCGACTAGTCTGCCTAACAGACTTATCTTGGGTGCTTCTCTGATGAAACTTTTCTAAGCACATCTGCCTTGTCTGCCGTTTTTTGCTAGGTCTGCTCTGGAGTTGCTTCTTCAGATAAAAAGGGGCTTGATAAAAATGTTTGCAAAATTTTTTTTGGGGGGGCGCATTTCTTTCCATTTTATATATACAATATACTAATGGTTATGCTACTTACTGATGGTTTATCTAATCTATCAAGCACTGTAAAGCGATTTTTTTAAACACACATTTCATCATTAATTATTTCTCTCCCTGAGTATTTTGGACATTAATTGAAAAGGCTGAACAGTCAAACGGCAACTTTGAACTTACATCTGTGTCAGGACCCTTATCGGCACCAGGACAGGAGAAGCCGACAAACTCATGGCACCGTTTGTGGACCACGAAACAACAAACTACGGAAGGAAAGAAAGAGGGGAAATTTTAGTTATAGTAATTCATGGAACAATTGTCATTCTTTTATTTTACTCTCTTCTCATCATCGACTGAATTTTCCTCGATGATCTGCAGACCTTAATTCAAAGGAGGAATATCTGAGAGCAAAGAAATGCACAAAGTATTTCAATCTTTTTTTTACAGCAAAGAGTTTAGTCAGAGGGGGAAAAAAACACCTCAGAGTAGCAATATGCGGATAACTTTGCAAGTAAATGATCATCAATCAACATAAAACTGAGTTACAAAAACAAAATGAAGCAAAAGCATGGAGACAAACAAACGCATGTCTACACCCACACTGAGTCCCACACAAACAAAACATGGCACATAATATTCTGTGTTCTTTAGATATTGCCTTCTTCTACTTTTGGGCTTGATAGAAATTGTGTTCTCGTCTTCCACTGAACTGGGATCTGTCCGTCCAACATGTCACTCGGTGTGACATGACTGACATGGCACCTGACATGTCTCAATGACATCAATGGTGACATTTACATTTGGACCTTGTTGCAGATCCAGAGGGAAGAGTAAAAACTCATGGACATCTGTGACAGCTTGCACACAAGCTGACTGTATTTTTCTCCATTATCTAAAATTTGCTATTTTTCTCTACTTTTTTAATTTATTTTAAATTATTTTCACACGATCTGTCTGCTGCGCTCTTTGTCAAGCTGCCTGCCTGTTCATGAGTGCTTTTGTGATGTCTCATCCCAGAATACGTGTGGTTTTTATGTTTCCCGGTGCCAGCTTAGTCGCTGTTGCCAGACAATCTGACGGGTGCAGATGAAATAACAGAAAGTGGTTTACAAAGAAGTCCAAGAAACAGTGGGAGATTTCACAATCTGTGGAAAACAATGGACGGACAAATGTGCGGATAAATATATGAATCGAATGGATGCCGGTAGAAGGATGACAGTAGGGTTGCATTCAACATTATCATAATTTGACTGGACGCATTATCAACATCACAAACAGTTTGGAGGGAGATAAAGAACGGCTAACTCCATCCATTCAACCTTTCAGTAAAACCAAGTCAAGTGTTATACTTCCAGTACTGTGGTATATTATTCACTATCAATCGCAAAAGTTCGTCTTCTCTTTTTAAATGCATTTCTACAAATTTGCATCCGTGTACTGTGTTGCAGGCAACAGAAAACACATAATTGTTCAATTTTGTACTTCCATTAAATAATTGAACTAATGGTGCTTACATGTGGTCTCGAGAAAATGCTTTTAGTCCTACCCATGCAATTTCAACCTGACTGTTTCAATAACAAAGATGCTGACACTAGGGGCGTGCAGGTGGAGCGGTGGTTAGTGCACACGACCCATGTACGGAGGCTATTCCTTGATGCAGGCAACCCGGGTTCAAATGCAGCTTGTGGTCCGTTCCAGGATGTCTCTCCCACTCTCTCATACTCCCTTTCCTGTCAGCCTACAGTCTGAAAAAAGAGCCACTAATGCTGTAAAGACTGACAACTAAGCAAAAACTACAGGTGGACTCCATTTGCTCATTAGTGGACTTATAAGGTGATTTGGTTGTAGTACAGTGGGGTTACAGGCTATTAAAATAAAGGGGGTTGGGGTACAACTGTATACCCCATTCAAAAATTTTACTTCTGAGAAAAAAATAAAATAAAATAAAAATAAATAAATAAAAACGTGCATGAATCATTCCTTTTTCTACAGGCTTATATAGTAATATCCTCAAATATCTTCAAATATAATGAAGCTCAAGGTATGAACCTTTGCAAGGCCGAGTAGTTTTAAAACAAATACAAATCTCCCACATGAAATATTTCAGTAAGTGCTTAACTTTTATTAATCTAAACCATTCTTAAAAAAAAAAAAAAAAACACATTAAAAACCCCTTAAATTCCTTTCACCTTTTAAATTTTCTTCGCTGTATTTACAACGTTCGTCAGCAGCTACTGGAAGCTGAACTCAAACCATTTATTCCCATTTCCTTAAGGTCTGTTAAATTATCACATATCGGACCTAAATTTTTGCAGTTGAAGTTTAGAAGGAAAACTCCAACCATACAGGAAAATAAACTTTAAAAATCGATTTTATTCTCACTGTGTGTTACCATGCAACCATCAGGTTTTCTTAGCACAGTCTGTGCACAGTACACCAATCATGGGTATTAATGTCTTCAGAAGACTGTATGTTAAGCTCAGTTCATTGCCATTGCTCACACCATGAGCCATGCAGCCTTCTCCCCTATCCTTGCCTCTGTAGTTGACCTGTTTGAATGTCTCCTGATGAGTTAAGTGAAGTGACTCGACACTGATCTCAGTTCAGACGTATAGCATGGCCAGTAAGCGGCATGTAGTGGAAAGGATAAATCTAGCTCTGGGCAGCCTGTGTGCATCACTGTGCAAGAGTCGGTGTGCATGTTAGCGAAGCTTATCCAAGACAGACAGTATCTCTCTGTGGCTATAATCCCTGGCACAGGCTTTTGGCTGCATGAACACACAATGAATCGTACATAAATCTAAGTAGTCTTGAAAGCATGAACGCCAATGTGGTGGAATGACTGAAATGTAGAAGCTCTCTGCAAACTCCTGAATGATGACAATCACAGAATCCCCTCTGAAGAATTGAAAAACAAGGAAAACAAGCCACGCTTTTCTTTCAGTTATTTGGCATTTAACTAACAAATATCTATGAAATATCTAAACTTTCTTGTTTTTTGAATTCGCAGTAGTTGTATTTATTTCCATGTCCTAGATGAGAAAAAAGAAGGCAGATTTAGCTGAAAGTAGAGCTAAAAGCTGCTGCAGATGTTATGTGTGGTATGTTGAACTCTGGCTTCATCAAATAACAATGGCCAAGTCTTCAGCTCAAGTGTGAACCAATAAAGCAAAGATTATGTATTCATTTATCCAATGGGAAGAAAGATGTCAGGAAAACTTTTATCTAAAACAAGTAGCTTTGTTTTAGAGTATTTAAACAACTCAACAGAGCATCCAGTCTTCTTGAAAGTCTCTACAGATATAATAGAGCTGTGTTTCAAAGGAAGCATCCATTGGAAGATTATTTCTGCTCCAGACTGGTATCTCCAAGTGATCTGTAACAGCAGGGTCCAAGAGAACATAGTGGTGATAAATTATAGCAGAAATCCTAAATTTCCCCCAAATATAAAATAATTGTTTTATACCTGGGTGTAAAACAACAGTTAAGTTAATGTAAAACTAGATAACTCTGCCATTCATGCAAGAATTTTAAAGGTGTACAGCCATTTTAACTTACTACAAAATCTAATGATGCCTGGTCCTCAAAAGTGACTTTGAGCCCCCCCCAAAAAAGAAATATTAAACATTTAAACAAAGCTACAAGTCTCAGAATCTGAGGGAAAAAGCTAGCAGTAAGGTCAGGAGAATATAAAATCTGAAAAACAAAGCTACATCAACATGCTTTCATAACTGAGAAACTTGGTAACAAATAATTATCACGGTTGCAGCAATGTTTTAGTCTCCTAAACTTGCTCTCACCTGACTCACACTTTAAAAGAGGCATGTGACCAAAACCACTCTGGCGGGGAGGTTAACGACTTATCAGAACCCCTCAATGAATCACCAGCCCCCCAGGTGACCTTTATTGGCCATTTAGTTGGAGGGATCAGAGCCACCTTTGTTTCTTATCTTTCCCTCCCCTAGTTCTTTGGTCACACCTACTGTATATTTATTCCAGTTTTCTCCAGTATTAGAACTGAAGAAGCCTCTTGGATGAGAGGTGAAACGTCTCCTAGAAAACTTCCCGCTCAGTTTCCTAAACTGAACTTTCCAAGATAGTCTGTGTATTACTGGCAAAAAGTCCAAACATATCTGCCTCATTTAAGTTGGAGAGTTAAAGAGAATGATCTGTTTACTGCTCAGGGTAATCATTGGTTGTTTCTTCTGTAGTTAGCTGCCTTACTAGGCAGATATATTGCTGCCTTTTTATTTTAGAGAGATATGGCTTTGATTTTTTTGTGTGACAGCAAAGTAAGCTAAAAACTAATCAGATTCAATAAACAACAGAAAGACTAAATGTAATATAAGATTTCTTGTCCACTAGGAGGACACATCAGCAAACAGAATTTAACCTAAATCAGGAAATAATTTGGGTTATAAACAGATCCTAAATGCACTGACAAATAAAGAAGGCAGACACAAAATACTTCACCAAATTCGATGTCTCTTGCTAAAAGAATGGATGAAAAAAACCTAAACAATTAATTAAATTAATTAATTATCTACAAAAAATAAAAAGCAGCCAAATAGAAGTTGGATAATGTTCCCAATTTTTCACATCCCTCAAAAATTAAGTTGCTTAGTTAGCGACTGTAATTTTTCGATCATTTTTGACACTGAGGAGTACAGCAGCCTCTCCAGAGGCTCCAGTTGTGCTGAGCAGCAAAGCCTTGAATATTCAGAGACACAAAGACACGTTCAGGGATATAATGATTAATTACCGCATTCTTTGTTTCCTGTGCTTAATTACACAACCTCAAAGATAAGGGGCTTTGACATTATAAAGCAGCTTACACCACATAAATACACTGTTGCGTGGTGAGCCATGGTAAGAAAATTATGTTTAAATTGCAAACCTTTTCACACAAACTCTTGCATACAGAATATGGTCATACCACCTAACTACACAGTGTATTTAGACGGCATTATCTAGTAAAGAACAGTCTTTATTAAGAGAAAAATTTTTTGTTGTAAGAATCACAGAAACAACTCGAGTCCATTTCAATTCCCTAGAGCACTTCCAAACATAAAGGAGAGGAGGACTTTGATCTGAGATCCACGGGAGGAAAATATAACAAAGGAAATAAAATCCTTGGGTAGATTTTCTGGAGAAAAACTTAAATAAAAAACAAAAAATATTTTGTTAAAAAATATTTTAAAGTTGTCCAAAATGATTGTGACTGTTTGACACTCTCTCCTCATTTAAAGTGTTTTGTTGGGGAGAAGTTGGGCGATAGCTTTTTGTCACAGTGTCTGTGTGCTCTTTGGATGTTCATTCAAACACAAAGAAAAGCTTCTTCCCCACAAGCCGTTGATTGTATAAAATGTTCTACCCCCTGCCAGCAGCCACCCTTTTGGTCTTTTTGATGCAGGTTTTCTATCATTTAAAGCAAAGAAAAATGGCAGGGGAGAGGAGAAGAGGGGGTGGGGGGCTCAGAGAGGTGCATTGTCCTCTCTTGGTTATTTTTAGGCTTGATTCTGGCCAGGGCTAGAACAGAGTGTACAGAACCCTGGTGTAGTGGAGAAGTGAGGGGAGACATTTCCTCTCCACACCTTGCCAGTGGACACTAAAAATATACACCGGCATACGCTATGCAAACAAAACAACATGTCTGAGCCAGCGTGCATGGGAGAGAGAGAGAGAGAGAGATGGATGATGAATGAATGAAAACTAATTTTGGCCATAAGCCTGTATGTGTTGGGAAAAGCACTAATGGAAAAAGTGTAAGGTAAGCAGAGGAAGAACAATGAGCTTATTCAGGTGCAGGCTCCTGTCTGTGTTACGATCAGATCACATTTTGACAGTTTGAAGGTTTTAAAGAAGCTACATTCATCTCTGGTGCACCATCCTACTCTTTTCCACATGCCTTCACCCCCCCACATATTTGATGTATTCTCTAAGAGCCATCATGTTGTCTTTTATGGTCTTGTCCATACTGGGAAAAAGTCCATAAAAGGAGCATCTCCTTGTTGCAATAAACAATGTGCATTCTCACTACCTTTTTATAAAGGTCACCAATGCTGCACTTTTAAACTCCTCTTCATATGTTGGAGCACAATAAATAGTTGAGTTTATAAAGTTACATATCCAAACATATTTCTTTTTTTACCTTCCAGATTCATTTTTTTCATCCAAACCATCTTCACCCATTTACAAAACATAACTACGCTATGTAGTCTACATCCGTTGTCCTGCACATGTTAGATGCATCTCTGCTTCCACGCCCAGATACCATTGTTCAATTACCTCCTCGGTATGCAGCCAAGTTCTGTAGAGTCCTGCTAAGGACTTTATTATTTGACCCAAGTGTGTTAAAGCAGATACACATCTGAAATTTTTCACTTTTTTTGGCTAGATTTCATTAGCCACACCTAGATCATTAGCATCAACAAATCACTTGAATAGAAGCTCTTTGACAACATGAAGAAGGCTAAAAGTTTTCAAAAAGCAACACGGATGAAGCATTAGTCCAAAAAATGCAAGGAACAGATTATAAACAAAGTTGCTGATATCTATTGTGTTAGTAGACTCTACCAACCACAGCGAGTTGTTAACAATTAATAGAGAAAACATGGGGTGGACAGCTGACTAATATTCCAAGTGCAAATCCCTGGGTCCTTAAAATGGCCATGAAGAAAAAGCATAGAACAACTTTTGAAAAACTGAAGATCTCATTTGCCTCAATTAAGTTCAGTGTTCAACATTTAACAATAAGAAAGAGACTGTGTGCAAATGGCATCTTAGTCCTCTATAAAGGGGCACTACAATAAGTGGGTGTGTTAAGGAGCTACAAAGATTGATGTAGAGATGAGCAAACCAAATTAAAAAGAGCAGATACTGGATACATGCACGATACTGGAAGTGTAAAAGTGGCCCTCAAAAAAGATGAGGATTTACACCAGGGGTCCTCGAGTCCAGTCCTCAAGAGCTACTATCCTGCAACTTTTTGATGCACCCCGTTTTTAACACACCTGAATCAAAAGAGTGGCTCGTTACCAGACCTCTGCTGAACTAAACGAAGGGACTGAGCCTTAAGATTCAGGTTTGTTAGAGAAGAGATGCGACTAAAAGTTACAGGATGGTAGCTCTTGAGGACTGGACTTTAGCAGCCCTGTTTTACACTATGTAGTTAAAGGTAATGAGAATAATTGACTGGCCACCTGTCCATGGTGTACCCCCGCCTCTCGCCCCCCCCCATACAACAATAATATGTTTCACATGATGGTAATTTCTGAGAAAAGGGGCATTGTAATTTATACATTGGAATATATATGGGAATTTATATTTCTTATTTTAAAAGAATAGGTATTTATTTAGGATTTTTAACATGTGAACAGAGTATTCCAAGAACATATATTTTTGATATTTCATTATACTTTGATGTACCAAAGTTACTAGAAAATATGCAACAGTTATTTAGTGTGTAATGCTTTTGTTTTTCAGAGTAAAAGGCAGAAACTAAATATTGAGTGATTCAGAAATACTTCCATTACAGTTGATCCTACTCCACTGTTTACAACACTCAGCACAATAAGCACCCTTTAAGCTTAGTAGTCATCACAGCTCAGCAGATAATGATAGAAAGTCAAGTAGGATTTTTACAAGTTCTTTTATTGCTCATGTGCACTTTTCTCCCTTTTAGTCTCACAGAGTAATGTAGAAAAAAATGTTAAAGTACATTAAAATAGCATGAAAGTCCAACTGCTTGGATGCAGGATATATGCAAGTCAAGACTAATGCTTTCTTAAAATACACCCTCAAATCTGTATTCAGTGGTCTGTAATATTTCAATATTTCTTCTCATAAATATAGTCAAAGGAGAAAATAAGTACTCCCATGCTGTGCTGCTTCTGCAGGATTTAGGTGAGAAAGTATCAACTACATGCTGTTAAACAAAACCATGCTCTTTATTATGCATAAAAGACAATATGTAGAAATGAATATGTGTTTTCCTTAGCTGTGTCAAAGTTGAATAAACAAAATTTAGAAACTGAAAGTAAAAATTACTTTAAAGCACAAACAAGAAATGCGTTTTTTGTTTATGCTGTTGGTTTTTTGCTAGACACCAGATGTGGTCACTTATTTTACAAGAGCACCAAATTTGACAGGGTGCAAATATAACAAGTAAGTGGGAGAGAAAGAAGATGTTCTGCAAGAAAAATACAGAGATTTTGCAATCTCTTAGCTCAGGAGGTTTGTCCTGAAACTGATGGGTACAAGTACAGACCTTTTAATCTATTATTATTGCAAAAACTGCATCTCCTCATGTTTCTTGCTGAACATCCTTGTTTCCACACTTTAACATCTGTCCTGTGATTTCTGTGGATGATAAGCCTTGTTTTACCATATCTAAAACCATAATTAAGTACGGTTCGAAAGAGATTTTATTCTGGGTTTATGAAACTATGGCACCTTGTCAATTAAGGTGCTCTTATGAAATCCAGTCTCAGAAAATGAACAAACTGACCCCCCCCCCTGCCCCTTTTCTATCATCACCCCCGCTTTACTTTAAAACATGAAAAATACGCTAATTCAAGTAAACTCAAACGCACATATCGTAAGCATAAGTTAGGGGAGACAATAGGTTTTATCTCAGTTTCTTGTCTTAGATTAATTAGTGAATGGGGACGACTGAGGAAACATTTATTACCTTTTCAACCTCATATCAATACCTTTCTCTTTAATTCTCCTTAGTTGTACTGCTTCAAAAATTATACAAATGACTCATCCTGAGTCCCTTATCATAAATAACAGAATGTATTCTTACAATAGAATAAAAAAAAAGCAATGAATTGACTTTTTTTAATCAGTTTTTGCCCATTTTACTCGGATTACCTTTTCTACTCAGACAGAACAGGTTTTATAAGTGTTGGTGCTGAGCTCCAGCCACGCTCGCTGGCACCCACCGGTGACGCTGCGTACAAAGCCCTGAAATAAACCGTTGTCATGTCTTTACCGTTTTGGAAAGTGTTGAACAGAATTTGGTGTCTGATTCATCATTTTTTGTTTCCCAGGGAACCAGAAAACTGATCGACCTAAAATAAAAAATATGGAGTCATTAAAATTATTCCTTTATTGTTACACAAATGGACCCAATAATAACGGTATGATTGACAAAATAAAAGAGACATTTTAAGTATAGGGGACATTTTTATGGAGGGTTCTCAGCACTGAAATAGTGAAAGTTTGATTGAAATTATGGGTAATGTTCTCAAATGAACAAAAATAGGAAAGTAGTGCAGGAAATGCAAACACAGGTGCATAAATAGCAGCTCATTGGTTAAAGAACGTTGATTTTTTGTGCATATATAGATTTGCACTCAGTAGTAGATAAAATATGGAAGTAATAAATCAACATTTATAGGAAATTATTGGTTTAAAAGCCCTGTCTGTAAAGGAGGCTGTGGTTTTTGACATCGTCCTCCTGCTCAGAACTGTCCTCTAGTTAAACGTGATCGTATTTCATACGGAGGGAAAAGAGGTGGAAGGACAGAAAAAGACATCTAGGAATAACTAAGATCCACTCGTCTGTGTCCAGGTTTTTTCCCCCATGTTAGAGTCTTATCTCTTCGGTAGCGACTCGGTGTTGATGTGTCTGTGGGCCAGTAACTTTTAAACATGTTTCCGTCACGCAGGATAACTCTGTCCGCCCAGAGCCTCCAAACAGCCTCAGAAAGTCATATTTTGGACAGCAGAGTCTCTCCCTTCGATGGCCTGGTCTGTTTTATTTGGAAGGGGCTGTGGTGTGAGCAGAGCTGACGGGCTCCCGTACCTTTATGATGTGAGCTAAAACTCATCTGGGACCAATATCCAGTTTACCAGCTCTCAGCAGTCCGAGAACCACAGAAGAACTGAGCTGAGTCAGAAGTTCAGAACTCATTACAGCTCGTTCAAGGGCGACGTTTTCACCTCCTCTATCACTTTGTCACGTCTACGGGAAAATAAACTCTGTAGTAGGTTAAAAAAAGCCTCATGTTTAAAACCAAATCATCCAGAAACATCATTTACAGCTGCCTATGTGTTAAAATAAATAACTGATAGATCTGTTTTTTTTTTCTTGATGCTGATTTCAGACTAAGAATGTTTGATAAAATAAATATTTATCAGACCTTGAAATTTACCCTTATGTTACCTCTACTTTAGAGCAAACAGAGATGTTTATTGGATATAAAGTCACAATTCTGCTAAAAACGTTTACAAGTGTAATAAATAGTGATACAAGCCGTTTTATTAAAAACACATGAAAGTTACTCTCCTTACGAAAGTTTCTTACGAGGCGATTTAAATGAGCTTTTTATGCTCCTCTAGTTTCTCCAAACTACAGTACTTTCTTCCTGGTTGCATCGTTAGCAAATAATCTCAATAAAGAGATAATAATGTTGTTGTTTTTCTTATTTTAGACATTTAGCTGTATGATTTAGAAAAACCTTTTCTCCTGGTTTCCAAGCAATATTTATTTAACTGGTTTATTTAATAGGAATGATGGAAAGTAGCACTTTTTCTGGGATGTATGAACATATCAGAGATTGAACCTGCTTCTGCTAACACCGAGAGCAGCAGTAAACAAGAAAGTGTTGTTTGCCTCAAACATGACAGAACTTTTCAAAAAATATTTTTTTCCTGCTGTGAATTTTTTCCATTTTTAAACAGTTTCGAAGCTTCAGTTTGGGTTTGTAGTATAAAGTCTTCAGATCAACATATATGTTTGGTGAACATTTGTTGGACAGAAATTTACTGCAGCTAAGCTTCTGTCTATTCATCCATTTTTCTATCCATTTATTCATCTATCTCTCCATCATTAAACGACCATCTTTTTGTCTTTTCAGCATCACTTTTTGATTCTCATCACTATGGAAACCCATTTCCTGCACTGTGATAAAAACCAAAATAAACTTGTCTCTGGTAATTATGAGTAAATTATCACATAAAATGAGATATTATCTTATAATTGTAATATTGATAATAATGAGATCCTATCTAATGAGATAGGATCTCATTATTATTAATAAACAAGTCTCATTTATGAGATAATTATCATCCTACTCTTCTAATGATCCGATACTGTCTTAACATTATGAGATAACAAGATCATAAATATCTCAGAATTAAGAATAAGTTAATAATGAACTAGTATCTCATTATTAGACATTATTATCATATTTATGAAAATAAGATCATCTCTCATGATAATGATAATAATGATCTAAAGAGATAGTCTCCGTTCCAATGGGATAAAGTTATAATTATTAGATAATTATCCCTGCTATCTCGTAATCATTTGTCATGATAATGAGATAACAAGGTCACAGTTATGTCATAATTAATATGAGACAATACCTCATAAATATGAGAATGATATACTATACAGAGTCAGATGTTATCTCATATTTGTAATTGCTTAATAATGAGATATAATATTTTAATTATTATCTTCTTACTATGAAATATCATCTCATTACGATATGAACGTAAAGTCATAAGAGTTAATAATTATGAATTACTTATCTAATAACTAAGGGAGTCTCTGATACTTAGTTTTTGTTTAGAAATGGTCTTCCATAGATCCCTGCATATACCTTGTGACAAATCAATGGGGAAGTTTTTACAGAAACCCAATAAACGGTTTGAGAACTTTAGAGTCTAGAAAAATCTCTATTCCTGAAAACTGTCGCTGTAGCTCCATAGCATGGAAGGTATTTCATGTGCAGAGTCTACTTCTTTTATTGAGCTGTGTGCCTTGTTTAGCTCGCTCTGCATCCCGGGGCCATTTAACCCAGGAGCTGTAACCTAGAGACCTGATAGTGGCAGACTGTGGCTTTCAATCCGACCGCGGGCCCCCACTTATCTGTCAAATAAGCTGTTTTAATTGCATACACACAGAGCCCTATCAGGCCATGTAGCGAGCTCAGAGATAAGGGTTACACAGAGTCAGGCATCGGTAACAGGATAAGAGGACCGCAGAAAAACAGAGCTGCCGGGTCCCAGGAGGACATCAGGCCAGGAAATATCTCTAGCCGTCCTATTAATTTCAAACTCACAAAGCCGGTTCTCCATCTCACTGTTGGACTCAGGAGATGGTTGTTGTTAACTGAAATAAAAGGAGGTTTTAAACTCCCGAAAACGATGTCCTGACATTATCGGCGCCCAGCCTGGGAGGTACGGGAACTATACAAAGCAACCTTCACAATCACAGCATTTTTATGCATATGTAGTGATAAGAAGGGGGGGGGGAAGGACGTTTTGGGGGGGATGTTTGCTTTTATTCAGAATTTAAAACAGTCATGTGGTCAGGACCTTGTCATGCTGAAATCAGAGCAAACATTAACAGCACACCAAGGACAGAACACGCTTTGAATGGCGATGCTTCAAATTATTAGCATCCAATCAGACCAGAAAATAATGTGTGATGTTTGTCTAACATTTTAACACGTCTCCTACGCAGCTTTGAAAATATGGAATTAGAGTTTGTTGGGTTTCTTTTTTTTTATGTTTTTGTTCAGAATGGAACAAGAAAACGAGTGAAGGTTTTATAAACACATTGTTGGAGTATTTTGTCATAAATTTATAACGATGTATTTAAACTCCTTAAATAATACTTCTTGTGGACGAGAAGAAAAAAAACTGTTGTCCCTCTTTTTTAAAAGATGTTTTCCCACTCTTTTTGTGCTCCTGTTAAACATCTGACCATGTCACAGCCTCCTGCAACCTCCTATTCGTAGAAGATTTGGACTGTAGATGCTACACCGTGTATTGCTTTGACCCGTGTGGCCCTGCATGAAGAGCTAGTCAACACTGTAGCTTGGTAAATGTCAGCAACACTGGGCTTTTAATGAGACCAGAGACTAAGGAGAGGGCTGACACCATCATAGGCTCTGTGCTCAGAAGCTCATTTACATTATAGCAGACGACAGCCGGAGAGAGGGGGGGCAAACTCAGTATGCGGGAGAGAGCCGAAGAAATGAGACAGCAGGAAATAAAACATGTTGGTTTTTAGGATGGCAATATTTTCACAGAAGCATGAATGCGCTCATGATTTGCTTAAACCTTATAGCAAAGAGCTCAGCTTTAAAAGAGCCGTTTTGTAAGAAGTTGCTTATAATTGTAGGTATTAAGAGAGCCAACAATATGGGGGCCAACCTCAGAAGGGCACAGTTGCCAAGTAACCAATTTGACCTCATTGAAAGTATGTCTGAAAATCATGTGCAACAAGATTATAAGAACTTTAGTTTAGAAGATTGGCGATTAGGTAAAACTGTGTAAACATCCTTATGAAGCGTGTCTGAGGAGGATGGCCAGAGACGATGAGGTGACAGAACCAGTTCAGAGTCAAGCTACACCGTACCGTGTAAAATGATCGAGCATAACATCTGGATCTTTTTAAACACAGACAGGCAAATCAATTCAGTTTATTTCTGTAGCGCCAGTTCTTCTCTATGGAGATCATCCAGTATGATTGCCAGTTTTCTATCTAAGGAAAACCAGCTGATTGCATCAAGACAATGACTTTGCTGGATTCGTCTCCCAAAGGATGATCATGTGGCGACAGTAGGTATGAGCTACTGTCATCGACTCAATGACAGTTCTTTTATTTTTCAAAGTTGGCAGACAGGAAACAGGAGTAGGGAGAGGGGAAGACATCCGGCAAAGGTCATCAGGCCAGGATTCGAACCTGTGATGGCCGTGTCGAGAACCAAAGTCTCAAAGTCTCTGCCTCACCACTGCACCAGCTATGCACCCGTTAGAACTCTTTTTAACAGGGAGAAATTGCCAACAGAACCAGGCTCAGCGTGAGCAGGTTTGGAAGCAGACTGAGGATCAAGAAGACTGAAGCAGATGGAATGAAGCAGAATGATAAAAGCTGGTCCCTCTGTCCTCCAGCGGTCTAAGGCTATAGCAGCAGAACTGTAGAGACAAATCTGAATAACCTGAGCCACTCTAACTATAAGCTTTATCAAAAAGGAAAGTTTTAAGCCTAACAGCAAATTAAACTTGATTTTCTTAA
>JAUZNJ010092924.1:0-22218 GCA_034780135.1 Jordanella pulchra
AGTTCAGAAATATAGTGAAGTAAAAGTGAAAGTTATCAAAAATTTTCATACTCGAGGAAAGTATGAAGTACTCCAAAATACACTTAAGTAAAGTAGTGAAGTACTTTTACTTTGTTACTATACAACGCTGCTTATTACAGTCACTCTTGGACTGCAGGTGTTGTGTAGATGTCTTTACAACTTCCTAAAATACCATAAGGATGATTTCAGTATCATTTCCACAGCATTTTAGAGCAGCAAGGTTAAAATCACACAAATTACATTTTACCCAGGTTAAAAAAGAACAACTTTTATTGATTCAAACTGGCTATTAAACTAGAAGGCAAGAAAAAATGGGAATTAAGTTTAACAATAGCAGAAAAAAGTCTAATATAACACAGAACAACTGCATTTTTATGTCATATAACTGAATAGCAATAGTTATTAAAGACTTCAGACTTCATCAAAGCAGTAGAGTTTTAACTATGGTGGCTTGCAGTGATTAAAGCTCTTACATTCTTTTTATAATTGCGAATTGAAACCATAAACTAAGATAGTTTTTACTGTGATTTTTCATGAAGACTGACACAAAGTGGAGTATCATTTCATATTGGAATGAAAATGATATGTTTCCAGACATTTTTACAAAATAAAAATCTGTAAAGCATGGTTTAGGGTTGTATTCATCCCCTTTGAGTCAATACTTTATGAACCACCTTTAACAGTAGTTTGTCTTTCAGTCTCTCAGGGTATGTCTCTAGCATACTTGCAAAGACATACTTTAAATTGTGCTCATCATTTTTGGCAAATAGCTCAAGTTCGGTCAAATGGGACTTTGAGTTTCTTGTAGACCAGAGTTCATTAATTCCGGTCCTTGAGTTTCTGCACATTTTAAAACAAATTACTAAATTACCTCCTCAGGATGCAGCCAAGTTCTCCAGAGTTCTGACAATAACCTGATTATTTGACTCTGGTATATTGAAGCAGAGATGCATCTAAAAGGTTCATGACTGGACTATTTTAGATTTTTCCCTCGTTTCATACGTTCTAACATGAACATGCTTAAACGTTAATGAAGACAGTGTTTTGGTTTTTCCATCTGCACCAAGAATAAACGAATACAACAAAACCAGAACAGGAAGAACTCATTCAGGCAATGTTTGGTCTCACGAGTCTGATAAGACAGTAAGGTTATGTCTGTCCCACTAAAGAAACATTCCTGAGGTAAATTCCCACAAAGATTTTTTTTTATTTTACATATATCACTTCACTTGTGCCTCTTTTGTAATAATATATATTTTATAATTATTATTCATGATGCTATTCCTTATCAGTCTGAGATAGAATAAAACCATGTCAGGATTAACAGCTAAAGGTTTAGGTGTTTTGTTTATTTGTCTTTTAAATATAATCAATCGTGTGCAAAGTGCATGGATTCTGTAGCATCTTTGGCATTTTAATCTGTGATGTCATTTATCATCAATATTTATCATCAATATTTATCATCTACAGTAAATGAATTAAAACACTTTGTGGTCATAGGGGCATTTTCCTCCGAGTGCTTTCCAGTTTAGTTAGTAAATCCGACTCAGACTGGTGGGAGGTCCAGCGCTCACTGTATGCCTCCTCCACTTAAGCAGCCTTTCTGTCTTCATGACTCAGAGTTCATTTAGCACAAGGGCCCTGTGTGTTCACTTCCCCAAACAGAACTTTAGAAAAACCTCTCAGAGCCTGTGATGAACAGATGAGTGGGACTGAAGCATATAGGTAAATCCCAGCATGTTTTAGATGGTAATCCCCCATAAATCCCCACTTGGCTCATGACCAGACATTCATGCCCTGCATAACTGGTTTTGGCAAGCGCCCAGCTGTGGACTAATTCTGGGTACAACTGCAAAATATTATTGGACCTTTTTTTTTTAGATTAGCTGAACTCAATAAAGAGGGAAAGATTCATTAGTGTTTTTTTATCTTGATTTTCTTCCACCATAAATAAATGTGGGGATAACCCTTAACCACCACACTGCTCATAAAAATCTTTTTTTCTTCTTTAGTGGATTAACTTTAATTCCCTCTGTGTTTTTTAAACACTTATTTTGCCCAAATCTGTTCCAACCTCCTCCTAAAATCTGCCCATAACTTTTATGTTACTTCAACTTGCCTTCAGTGGAAGAACAGATGGAAAAAGCCGACTGCGATGTGTGGTGGCCTGCTGGTTGGTTGCTGTTGTCTTGCACTAAGAAGGTCCTGGGTTAGCCGTGATCTTTCTGCATGGATTATGTATGTTCCCTCCACATACTTCCCCCATCAGCTCAATGTCCAAAAACATGCATGTTATTCCAGCTAAGTGGAAAATAAGAACTGAATACGGCTTCTAGGTTTGACAATTTAAATACATTTATTCTGTTGCAAAAAAAAAGTTATAAAAATAATAATTATTATAATACTATGTTGTTTTGTGTTTTTCAATCAGATTGCGAGATGGTTTAGCCAATTACTTTGGAAATGTAAAAATGGAAGATCATTTGTTGTGGAACACCTAATGATTTTCAATGCTCTCTAATAAGGTTCTCACGGTTGTTTGAAGACAAACAGGCAACAAAACTCAAACCTGCTTAAGTTAACCGGCAAACAAAATCACCTTAAAATATTTTGAAGTTGGGAAGAAGTTCGAAATCTTCTATTGCTCACCTCAAAAAATGAAACTCCGATATTATTTTGATTAATTACACACACGATGAAGGATTCAGGCAAGTTTGTTAACCAATCAATTTTATTATCATGATCGTTGATCCAGCTTTTGGTAATTTTGGATCTGCTGGTAGGTGCCAAGTCCTCCCAGAAAATAAAAACAGTATCTCTATAAAGCTTGTCAGCAGAGTGAAGTATGAAGTGGCCTAAACTACTCTGTTAGATTGCATTGCTTGCTGACTCCCCACTACCTAATAATACTTTAAGCATTAGATTTTGTGTCTCATTAATCTTCTTTCAGTGTCTGGAATCTTGATTTCAAAATGAAATCACATCTTTAATATCTTTAATCTGACTTTGGTATATTGAGTCACAGTCTATTTCTTTCGAAATTTGGCCAAGTGTGACAGTTTTGATGTTGACTTTGGTTTAGGAGCTCATTAGCAGGAAAAATGCTGCATTTCTATACCATGATAGGATTTGCCTTTGCACAGTCCCCCACAGCCTCAGTCTATCCCTTTAGACATTACCTCAAAATCTTCAATAGATTTTGTTTGAGAATCCTCTCAAAGCTGAGCTAATTTCTGTCATTGGTGAACCTTTTCCTGACATTTACTGTCTTCTAATCAAATTTCAGTCCGAAAAATTACAAGAAATAAAGGTTTGAAATAATTCACTCTGTTTGAAATGAATCTACATGACATATAAGTTTCTGAAATGAGTGACAGAAGTTTTTTTTTATTTTTTTTCTGTACTTCTACTGTAGGGGTACCAACATTAAATGCACATCATGTGATTTAGCTAAAAAAAACTATTAGCATGAATAAAGAAGATTTCTATTAAAAAAAGAGCCAATCTAAGAGGACTCGAATGCAGTGAAAAAAACAAACATTTCCCAGAATACTCATTTATTTTAAAGAAAAAAATTGATTTTGGCATTTTCCACAGCCGTCCCAACAAATGTTTGATCTACCATCCCTAATTACATGAAACAATTAGCAAATTTTACTTACAATATGCACTGTTTTTGAAAATATCAGCATCTCCCTTTTAAATAACAGAATTTGGGGCTCAGTTTTAGTGATATAACAGAGCAGTCTAGCAAAAAATGTTTGTGAAACCTACATTGCATTTTTTTAAAGTGGATGGCCTAAAAGACAATGTTTCCAAAACAGAAGCTTCTGCTCACTTTATTTCTGATTGTCAGGGTTCCTGCTGGCCTCAACATCATTGGCACAGTAGAACCAAAAATACTTTCGGAATTCAAAGAAGCTGCTGTAAAGAGGAAGCAACAGCCTCACAGCTCCAGTGATGCCATTCAAGATCCAAGTCGGTTCTGACCCATTTACCCCCATCTTTCCGGTTCTTTGTCTTCCCTCTGTCTTCCCTATGTGTTTTACGCAGGGGCCTTTTATGGCTGTATGGAAGTTCAAAGACAGTGGAGGACTTTTGTGCTGGCGGTATGAAGCTCTGTTGTACTAACTGGGTTTTAATTGGGGGAAAGTTTGGTCCAACATAAGCTGGTATTTATCAAATAACTCCACTGTTTCTTTCTTCTAAATCTGCTTCATCTTGAATCTAACAAGATTATCTCCTCTCTTCCATTCTTGGCTAAGAGTTTCCATCTGTTCTTTTACTTCTTGTCTTCCTTTCTTTTGTTCCCTCGTTAAAACTTAGATAATAATCAGACTAAAGGACCCTAAATACCTAAATGAGTGTGTGTGAGGTCAGGGATAATGTGTGTGCATAAGAACAAGAGGCAGAAGAAAAGGGAAATAAATGCGTACGTGCATGTTGGCTTGTGGCTGGATTTAGATTTCAGCTCCTGTTTATAAGGCATTAGATCAGGAAAAAAAAATCTAAAGTCCTTTATAATTCTCCGCATCCTGACCCAAAGAACCGCTGCTTTTGAATTCACCTATTCTCAGTTCACACACAATGTCAGAGACATTCTTTTTTAACTAAATAATACATTTCAGCGGAAGATTTGATCTCAGGTCTTTGAGAGAACAGACCGGAAAAATGTTTCCTCTGATTTGCCATTAACATAGATCCAGTTGAGTATTATCTCTTGGCTCAGTGTTTTGTTTTAAACTACGAATTTATCATTAATGGTATAATAACATTTAATGTCCCAATTATTCAGTTAAGAGCACAATTTCAAGCTTATCTGATCCGAGACAAATCTTTAGTTTTATAGTGAAGCATTTCAAATGTTCCTTGTTTGTTTGTACACTGTAAATTTAACTCGGTGGTAATCTTTGAAGTACATTAAGGACCTATGCTCTAGACACATCTCTAATGTTTTTACCTATTTTTTTTCTCTATTGGAGCAGAAGAAAAAAATAAATATCTACCTGTCAGAATGGTGCTGATCTCCAGTTTTTGTAAATCTTTAGTTTTTTTATACTAATCTGCAAGTTTTTGATTTATTTTTACGGGTTCTAAGAAGATATGAGAACAGAACTGAAAAGTGGTTTTCTAGCCTTCCTGCTATGTGCTTTAATTAATCATGTATATTAGCTACAGGGTAATATGGCTTAGCTAATATTTTTTCAAAAAGTAAAAACTATTATTTGGTTATCTTGCTGGCAATTGTTAGCTATGCAGTAATACCATGTTCATTTCTAGAGAGCATAGGCCTTACCTTAAGTCTGAGATCTCCAGAAGGCTGCCAGTATTTGTACATGCCATAAGTTCCCACTGGCCGAAAAAACAGTTTAAACCCAGGAACAATCGGCTTTTAGTGGCAGTGGGAAAAGCTCACTGACCTGTTTGAAACCGTGTCAAAAGACTTGGCAAGCAACCCGGGTATGGTGTCAATATTCTGTCAAAAGTCCACACACGCAATAAATACTCTCACGAGCAGCTTTACTCATAACACGCATGTTTACCGTTTTACGTGCGCAAATGGAATACCACGGGGCCCCAATATATCACACTTTTGAGTGCCTATTCCTTCTTTGCGTGCTTGTGGTTTGATTTCCAGGTGTGCAGCCTCCCTCCTCCTCGCATGTTGCGCTCGTGTCAACTTTTGTCACTTTGAAGGCGTTACCCTACTGGACAAAGTAACCAGCCTGTGATTAGCTAATACCCCAGTAAATGGAAACTTCACCTCTGAAAGCTGTACTCTTCCTGCTTGCAAAGCAACTTCAGACTAACCACATCAGACAGCACACACCTGTCTGCAGTTCTCGGTTACTTGACCTCTTAAAGTTGGTAAGCAAAGTTTGCTTAACAAACAACTTCCAAGGCTTAAAGTGAAGGGGTCAAGTAACCGAGAACTGCAGACCGGTGCATGCTATCTGATGTGGTTAGCCTGAAGTTGCTTTGCTAGCAGGAAGAAGAGTACAGAATCAGAATCAGAAAGCCTTTATTGTCATCATATTCTACAACGGATACAATGAGATTTTTGGGACTTAAGAGACGGAGTTTCCGTTTCCTGGGGTAGTAGCCAATCAAGCGGGTTGCTTTGTCCAGTAAGGTAATGCCTTCAAAGTGATAAAAGTTGACACTAGCGCACAGAAACAGGTCCACATGCGACGAGGAGGGAGGCTGCAAGCATGTGGTTTGATTTCCATGCACGCACAGCCTCCCTCTCAGAATCACCCCTGGACAAGATATTAACATTTTTTGCAATAACAGAGAGATCAAACAGAGAAATTTAAAAATAAACCTGTTTAACATTGATTTAAATGAAAAGTCACAATCACAAATAACACCAAGGGTTTCTAAATTACTGTTGGGGGCCAATTTAATGCCTACCAGATGAAGTGAGTGACTAGTCAGCTTCTTTTTCAAAGGCTCTGGTTCAAAGACAATGTCTTCTGTCTGGTCTGAATTCAAAAGCAGAACATTTTAAGTCATCTAAGTTTTTATGCTCCCAACATTTCCCGTTGGTCTGTGTAACAGGTTAGTTTCATCTGCATTTATGGACAAATTTAGCAGAGTATCATCAACATAGCAGTAAAAATAAATCCCATACTTTCTGATGACCAAAAAGTAAATGTAGAGTAAAGGGGAACTGGGCCTAGCACTGACCCCTGTGGTACTTTACAAGTAACTGCGGAGCAGAAGTTAATTTGTTAACTCCATTTGTTAAGATGAATATGCTTTAAACCAGACAAGTGTTGCTCCCTTAATTCCTACAGAATGGTCAAAACATTCTAAAAGAATAATTTGACTGGCTAAATCAAATGCATAACTGAGATCTAACAAGCCAAAAATATTCCCCTAGATTCCACTAGATGTGAAGAGCACCACTTTGTCTCCAGTTTTGAAGAGCTATACTTAAAAGTAGGCGTCCCTGAGCTAAAACCAAAGAGACAGTTTCCTGAATAAATTATTTCTCTTTCAGTGGGGCAACAATGTCTAATGCAATGCTCAGAGAGGAAGTAGCCTTGTAAACAAAATCATCAGTTTTGTGAAAGGGAATTAATTAATTAGCTGTTCTTTACAATGTTGTAATACATGGGAGATGAAAAAAAGAATAGATTCTTTAAAATGTATTACTGTTTTATCTAAAAAGGACCTGCTAAAGTAGAGTTTTGGGTAGGAGAACTATGTTAATTTCAATCTGAATGTTGTTAAATACTGGTAATATAGGACAGGGTTATGAAGAAGGACTGTTGTTTCTTTGCAAACCGACATATGTCAAGACTAGGTCCAAAGCATGAAGATGAGAATGTGTAGGACTATGCCTATTTTGAACAAAGCCAATCCACTCAAACTTAGCATTAAAGGTTGCATTTAAGCTATCACCTTCAATGTCTTACATTCTGTAAAAATGTTAAAATCGTTATCTGCAATGACAGTGTCAGTGTTTAACAATAAATTAACTAAGAAATCTGAAAACTGGTCTAAAATTGTGAGTAAAGGCTTGGTGGGTAACACAAATTACAAACAAAAGTGGTTTTGGTGGTTTATAATTTTGATGGGGGAAACTAAGGGTTAAATGTTCAAGAGTTATTACTATTAATTGGCTTTGGACTATTCAATTAATCAGAATAAACGGTTGCTGCTACCCCTCCTCCTTGCCCAGATTTTCTTTGCATTTGAAAGTCTAAATAACCACAAGGAGTTCATTTAATCAAGTATAATCATCTTCCTGCTGCCAAGTTTCTGTAAGATAATTTACCTCAATCAAATTAAGACAAATCAATTCAAAAATGATAAATTTTTTTGAGTGAGATCTTATATTCAACAAACCACATACAATTGTTTTATTTCATTTTTATGTATTTATTTATTTCTGCCAAATCTGAGTCTTATTAATTTAAATGAGATTTTCATGATTTATTCCTTTAAGAGTATTTTCTAATTTGATTTTGGCATTAGACAAACAACTGTCTGAACTGTCGGATCCTGGGCTGTCATAGTGTTCTTTACTCAGATCCCAAACAAGGCAAGAAACAGATCATCCATCATATCTTTTTTTTTTTTATATATATATAATTACAAAACATATATAAAGCTAGTCATAAAATTTAAGACACGTTCAACTGGGCCTTGTCAATTTAATAATCCATTAAAACAACTGCATTAAAATGTTGTATTATTTGTTCATTATATACATATTTAATGTAAATATTCATACGCACATTTACGGTAAATGCAATACTTTAAATTAAAAACAGAGGACTCCTGAATTGTATGCTGCGAAGCTGTTACAGCCATTAGTTACGCAAAGCGCGCTCACGACGCTCAGCGCGCGTAGAGTTATGTTCTTGGACTGAAGCATCTCAGTCCCATTCACCCCGGAGATCAGAGCCACGCTAGGAGCTCACGACTAACTCCTCAAAGCCACACCGTGGACATTTTGGACATATACTTTCCTTGTTTAATTTTGATGGCCAAGTCTAATCTGATTTAACTGGAATATTGAAAGTCTTGATAGCACTTTCTATCAAAATCCTGAAGAATAAAACGATGCAGGTGGAACAATTGTGTTAATTTGTACTCGATCCTGTGAGAAAAACTGGATTCCTGGAGGCGTGTAAAAGTAACGTGACAAAAAAGGGTTTTTTTTTTTGTTTTTTTCTTTTAACTTTTATCACAACCAGTGAGTTTATTTCCTGGGGATCTCTCTCTTGGAATAGTAACACTTTTGTCACCCAAGGTGACTGCCCCAGGACCACACTTGTTTAGTTTCATTTAGCTCTGCTGTTTTTTCTATTAGTTGAATACTAAATTGCCTTAACAAAAATTGTGAAGGCAGTCTATTCTTTCGAGTGATGATTCAAAGCTGTGAGGACAAGGGAGCGACAATCAAGCTCCTGCAGTGGAGTTTTGCCTCATCCAGCTCATGCAGCGGGTCTGAGAGGAGATGAAAGCCGCAGTCTATCACCTCCTTTTCGGCTGTTTCTGCCTTTTACGCACTACTGCCGGGGTGAGTCTTGAATAAAAGCATATGTTTGAATCTAAATTTAAATTTAGATTTAATGAATTGTAATCTATTTTAGCCTAATGTTACAGTTTTCTAAGACATACAATGCTTATCAAAATTAAATCTAAATTGCGTAATTACGCGCATCATCCTGAGTATATGAGTCTGAAATTACACCTTTTGAGAATGTATGAAGTGTTCTGGGTGAATATTTTCTACCATATTACTCTTACCGATTTAAACCAAGTTGTGAAAAACTGTATCTGTACAGGAGTCTCCTCTCCCCCGGGAGCTGCTGGAACGGCTCTCTCATAGCGAGATCCGCAGCATCAGCGACCTCCAGCGGCTGCTAGAGATAGACTCCGTAGGTAAAGCACTTGATTGCAGTATCTCTCTATAGATCACTATAATAAAAATCCTATATTAACTATGGTAAGTGCTAAGTATTGAGTTTTTGTGTAAATCTACCAGATAAATAAATACATTTTGTTCTGTTAAAATAAATACTTGTGTTGAAAGACAATTGTTAGAAAACAAAGTGGACATAAATATAGCCTTTGGATGTTTGGACAGATTGCTTGCAGTGTACGTGTTCAGGATGGTTAGCACTACCTTATACTAACTACTTGGCAGGAAAAGGGAACATGTTCTTTACTTGAACCAAGGGTTACCAGCACATTGGACCAAAATTTGAATTATGATTATATGTTACAACTGCACACTTTAATACAGGCATAGTTTCATTTGTTAATTTAGTTTGGGATATGATGACAAACAATCCAGTCTTGGATTGATTTAACATAAAGGGGTTGGGTTAAAGGTTGGACTCACCATCAGGGGTAAAAAAATGACTTGTGGCCATTATTTATACCAAATACTTTGTAGAAAAATTTACCCAAAAAATAACAGTTTATTAAATGTGTAGTATTTGAAATGAAAGGTTTTATAACAAAATAATGCATTATATAAAATAGTTATATAAACTTTTAATAAACTTTTCTGACTTTTTTAAAGCAGTATTGGTGATATTAGAGATCCTAGATAGTACAGAAGAAATATAATAAACATGTTCACACTTGTTTTCACCTTTTAACAATTAAACAACATTCTCCCTGCACTATAAGATGTGAATTATGCATTTTAATAAAAGAAAACATATTTGTCTTTTTAAATCAAATCTTTCTCCATTGGCTATGCTATAGGAGTCCCACAAGGCTCCATTCTTGGACTACTTTTGATCATAACTGTTATTAACAATATTTACCATGATTTTAAACAAAAACACATACCATGATGCTGAATAGCTTTTTTAAAATTATTATTACTTTGTTTTCAAGTTTTGGAGTAGTGACTATCTGTTAAGGTGAAAGAACAAGAAAAACCCTATAACATAAAATTAACCTTTGCAGCACTTTGAAATTTTGTGGATCTTAGATAGTTTTGGTTTTTTGTGAGATGTAGCCAACCCTTTTTTATGAAATGTCTTTTGGTGCAGACCGGTGCCACCATTAATCCTGGCATCATTGAGATGCAAATTTAGAGTGTGACAGTTCCCCAGGCTCAGTGGGGGTCAAGTGGCTCACTTCATTATACTGTTGTCATGCTGCCCATTATTAGCTTGAGAGGAGGGCTCGCTGCAAGGCTGCTGCGTTGCTATGTATAATTCATGCTGAAATTCCTGCATGTCAGGCCACAAGAGGAGAGCCATGCAGATGTAGAGAGGGAGATGGTCCGAGGTGGACTTTGTTGTGTCAACCAGCACATTGTGTCACACTGGCAGGCGTGCATATGTGAATGTTTGCAGACACACAAAACGTATGCAACACTGCAGAAAAAGGTTAAAATCACTGAGAAATGACTCCATAACCACAAAAAGATCTAAGTTACAGATTCTTTACAGATATAACTTGCTTTTGGGATGTTCCTTTTTATTTGCAAAACCAAATTTACAAAATTTGTAGACCATGATTTTTCTGAACTTGCTATTCTTTGTATTAAGTCAGATTCATCGTGTTGATGGAATCAAAGCGTACTAACTTTGCTGTCCTGAAGGCGTCCCTGAAGGTTCCGTTCTTGCACCGGTTGTAATTACTCAATATATTAACAATTTACTCGATGACTGGACAAATGCCAGCAGATTACAAAGTTATTTTACCACATGACCTCAAATGTCCAAAACACATGTTTGACTACATCATAAACTAGAGGATTCTCACTAAAGACTTATGATCTAACATTGCCGAAAAAGTTTTTGGAAAGGTGAAAAGTTTAAATGCAGAAAAAGCAAATGGCATTAAAAAACAAAAACAAAAAAGAGAATGGATGCAAAAAGGTAAAAACACAATTTATATAAACTGAAAATACTGTAAAAAAGGAGTCTACATTGAAGAGTATAAATGAAATATGCAATTCAGACCAATGTATGGAGCTGAATCCAGAAACATTATAACCTGTCAGCCTTCATGTATTTAAAGCTGTATTTAGAGCTGCACGTAAAGTATTCTTGGGTAATTATATGAAGAAAGTAGCTGCAATGTAATGGGGATAGGCTGGTTAGAGAGTGATCAGTTAATTCTTAGATTAACGTGCAGTCAGTGAAAAGAGGCCAACACAAAAAATGTAGAAGTACCTGTCAACACTAATGTCTACATTTTGGATTAACAGCAAATTAATTTCAATAAACCGCTTTAATAGAAAGCTAGAATAGTAATCCAGTCTATGAGGCATAGCAGCATATGTTTACTTTTCTCAACACTCTATTGAAGATGTGTCAGTGATGGAAAACAGCTTTAAACATCTTTATTTGCTAAAGAGAAGCCATGTAATGAAATTGCACCTTTTTTTGTTTCTTGGGATTTAGAACAATAAGCTTGGTTTCATCTGACTTGATAAAACTAGTTTGTTAATTCAGTAGATGATGAGTCTTGCATTGCTATTATAGCTACTAGTGGATATTATCTAGTAACTCTTCTGGAAATCATATGGAATAAGAACATAGACATCAATATAAAGTAATGTCTATAGAGCAGACCCTTAAATATAAAATGGGGAGAGTAAATATTGAATACCATCTAGAGGACCATCTTCGAGGAAGAAGGAAAAGTTGAGTTTTTCTTGGAATCTTTTTAAAACATTTCATCTCTTTTAGCATCCTGTTTATGCCTTTACCAAGAATCTTGTCCCATGAGTTGATGATCACCTCCCCCTTGCGGTCTGGAGCGATTTCATTATGTGGCACCAGTTTGCAGCTTTTCCTAATGTGGCAAGGTGCACACTACAGAGGGCCCAGGCGGGGTTTGAACCCCAGACTCCCGGGTAAAAGTCCCACGAGTTGACCAGTCAGCCAAAGGGATATCCCCCTGGCCAAGTAGCCAAGGTGCATGATCAGTTGGAGGCATAGTGACAGGACCCCACACTGTCACACTAACTTGTTATTTTTTTGCCACTTGCATATTTTTTCCTTTGCATGTGTTTAGTGTGTTAGCATCATTTCGTATTTGCAGCTAGTTTTGTGTTTGTAGCATGTTTCCATTTTACTGCTTTCTATTTTCTATGATTGTAGGTTGACTCCTTTGCTGTATTTTTTCTTTGCGTGTGTTTTTTTTTTTTGTGTGTTTGTGGGCTACTCTAATTTTTGAGTTTGCAGGACTTTTTGAATTTGCTGTGACATGATGTTGTTACATGGTAATTGCACTCCTCTGCCCCCGAATAAACAGCATTGTAAAAACCAAACTTTGAAAAGTAGTATGTGCAAGACTGACTAAATGTCACAAAAGAAATGTGGCTACAGTACTTTGGTTGATGTGAGCAGCAGCCATAATGAATCTGGAAGTTTCTTATCCTGATTTATCTACTCTAAATTTCAAATCCAGTTCAATTTTCCGACTTGAAGGTTGAAATTCCGACTTCCAAGGACAAATGGATGCAATGAATGACATAGACCATTTTCAGTTTAACTTAATTATGTAGTGCAATTTCACAGCAAATGGGGATTTCAAAGCAAATAATCTCAAAGAATTTTTTTTACAATTATACAAAAAATACAATGATTCAAAATGAAACTGATATAACCAGTCATATAAATACTCTTCTTCTCTACACAGTCTAGTTTGATCCTAAATTTGTGGCAGCACAGTTTCATTTAGTCACTGTCACATGAAAAACAGAGATTCCCTGAGGGATTCTTACTACACCCGAAAGCTTTGAACTTATTGTACACGATGTGATCTGATGGTTTCGAAGGTAGACTAACTCCAGTCAGATGTAATGTTTCTGGGAGCAAACAAAGAATCAACATTAGGAATTGAAATCAAGTGATTCAGTTTTGAGAACTCGGCAGGACTACAACTAGTTGGAAGTTTGTAAAGAAGGGAAGCTGCTGTGTTGTAATAGCTTGAAGTTTCAAACAATGACTCAGCAAAGCGAGTTCCCAGCTGACGACCTCTGAGTGACCCCACCGAGCTCACGATGCAGCCAGGCGGATTTTTAAACGCAATTTGAACATTTCTTTATACACTAAGAGACAGGTTGTTTTTCTTAGATTAAATTCACATGGAGAAAACTCAATAACCTGTTGACACATACAAACACTGTAACCTAGTTAGAATAACTAAGTTAAGCATTTGCTCTGATCAGGAGGACTTGATGAATGTGTTTCAAACGAGTAGCTGAAAGGATTCAGTTTTTGTTTCCACATCTTGTTGATCTTTCATCAAACCTCTGATAAAAAATGAGTTTCCTAAGCAGCTAAAACTAGCTGGATCAGTATTCAAGGATCCTAAATGAATCAATTTAATTACAGAGAATGATAAAACTTAAGTGTTATCAAAGGACATTAGATGGTAAGGTGAGTTTCAGCAAAGGATCTCTGCTCCGAACAAAACAGTGTGTCTTATTTTGTCTTTTCCAGAGAATGAGGTGATAAAGGAGACCAAACACAGCTACCACAAGGCCTTCTCTCACATCTATCCAACTTACAAGAAAGCACATTCACACACGAGACAAAAGAGAAGCATTGGTGAGACCCATTCAGCTGGATTATTGGGCAAAATTATTCTGCTCTGCAAGAAAGTTCAAAATGGTGTTTCAACTAGAAAGAATTAAGAGCATTAAAAGTCTTTTCCCCTGCAGTGGTGGAGGAAGCGCTGCCCGCTGTCTGCAAAGTGCGTACAATGATATATGAAATACCCAGGAGTGAGGTGGACCCCACTTCAGCCAACTTCATCATCTGGCCTCCCTGTGTAGAAATCAAACGCTGCACAGGCTGCTGTAACACAAACAGCATGAGATGCCAGGCGGCGCGCAAACACTACAGAACTGTCAAGGTAGAAAGTCAAATCATTTCTCTTCTTTATTCTATCCTCTATCTATTATTCATTACAGTATTATTAAATTTGATCTAGCACTTTAAGAATATCAAATGTCTTAAATGCCAAATGTTCAAAAATGGCCTATATACAATTAATGGTATGAATTCATTTTGGATGTGGTGCATCTGTTTCTAAACCTTTATTCACTATTAGAGGGACTTTAATCTCATAATATACTTTATATGTGTAATATTTCAAATTTATTTTTGCAATATATAAGTTCATCTTCATATTAATTTGTCTATATTCTCCTAATGTTCTGACCTTCTCTCGTAATTTAAAATAAAATTATCCATAGCCTCTGAAATAGTTCTGCATATGACGGTATGACTATTATCCTGATGATCAGACTATTGTTCTCATGATGATTTTCTTGTAATATTACCTCTTTATTATCAAATATATTGACTTTTGTCTTGTTTCCAATTGCTTTTCTAAAGCTTTATCTTTGGGAAACCTACAAAATATAAACAATAAAGGGAGTTTACGCTAGTGTGTAGAATATGTTATTTCTTGTTTGGTGATTCCAATATTTTCACCAAAGTTAGCAAATTTTCTTTGTTAAATGACATTATTACAGGAAAATACTCTCATATATATTTTTTAATTCTTTTCTGTGAAAGGGTAACGCAAGCAGATTCGATTTCCATTTTCAAACAGTTGGTTACGGTGGCGGACAGGTGCAAACGCGCAGCAAACCACGAAACAAGCTCCAAAAACATGAGTGATTTATACTCTGAGACATGTGAGCACAAAAAAATGCAAAAACCCCTCCAAAAAACAATGCAAACAAGAAAAAAAAAATGCTACAAACCAAATGAAAATGTGCAGCAAATGTCAAAATGAGCTGCAAATACACATATGATACAAAGTCCAAAACATGCAAACACAATAAAACCAATGCAACAGAAAATGCAGCAAACAAAAAAAAAATGCTGCAATCACTAAAAATAGAAGCTAAAACCTGCAATCGACAAAACAAATGCAAACCAAAAGACGCAATAAGATTTAAAAGTTGTTCTTTTTGTTAACATTAAAGATGACTACACTAACAGGTAATTCAAATTTATTTGTCTGTCTTCTTTACATAAAAATACTACTGTGTTCCCTGTACCTATTAAAGTGACAGTTTGTTACTGGCTGTCACTTTGCAATGCAGTCACTGAATCTGCTTTTATTTTCTTTGTAAACTCTAAATATTTTTTTACTGTCAGCTACGATCCTGTTATTTGTCCACTAATGGCACCAATTCAAGTTCTATGCACACAGACTCACACCAAACAAATTGAGGTATAAATACATGGCCCTTTTACTGGAGGTAAACACTCCAAATGTGCCAAAAGTAATTACCGTCACTCTAGCTGCGTGTGTGTGTCTGTCTGTGTGTGCGATTAGGAGTGTGTCTACTGATGCTTGACATCCTGCCAATGAGTTTGTTTATGAAAATGGTAGCCTTCAGAGCAGGTTAACAGCCAAAGGCGTTGAAATGGGAGATGACCCAATAAAGAATGAGCGATTGTGTATTCTCTGCTCATAGGAAGAAGATGGGAGGCATTGTTTAAGGCTTCATGGGAATTATATCTGTGTTTCTGATCTTTACCAACTGCCTAATAGAAGTTGAGTTTTGGAGACTTTTTGAAATACTTGATGAAATGATTTGCTGGAAGGCAGGTTTTGAGTATTTGAGAGAAGCCAAAGGTTGAGAGACACAAAGTGGAAGAGAATTTTCTGTGCTTTAGAAGAGCCAATCTCAGATGAAAGGAGACGTTCTCTGTCTGTTCACAGAGGAAATCAAAAATAAAGTCACTCACATGTGCTGAGATTCAGCTTTAAGAGGTTAAACAGTCACAAATGCTTCCCCTCCTACATACAGCCAAAGGGAAAGCAGGAGAATCCAGGCTGTCCACACGCAAATCAAAAACAGCACAGGAGAAAAACGATATTAGTACTGCTGCATTGTTGTATATATAGATCTATACTTTCTATACGTAATTCAAGTTCAGGACTAATTATATTGTGATGATTTTATGACCTTTTCAAGCCAAATGTAAGTCAACAACTCTTACCTGATAATTTTAGATCTGCTGTTTTTAAGCAGTGATCTGCTTTTATTACTTAGATATCCGAATCTATTTTATCTTCATTCATATAATTTTTTTTATTTCATATAATAACTAAAAATTATTACAATGAATTTTAATTTTTCCACACTAATCCTTGATGAAATAAAGACATAAGAGATAGTACTAAGATAAGTACAATGATTTAAAAACGAACATTTTTAACAACATGCTGAATGCCCTGCAGCTTCTGATGTTGCTGCACTATTTGCCTGAGACTTTCCCTCCATTATGTTAATAGCAAAGTTTGTAAGGAGTTCCTGACAATGTTCAGTGTTCTTTTCCCGTAAATTCTGCACAGAGTCATGTGTTTTGCCATGTTTGCAGGTAGAATATACTGCTTTCATGGAGTATTTCATATCTTTCTAATATAATAAAGAGCACATGCTCACAAAGTTGGCATCCTACTAATGGAAACCCATAAAAAAACTTAATTAAACACATTTTTCCCCACTTCCAGACTTTCATTGTCTGTACTTGCTTATCCTCTAGGATCTCCTGGGGTTGGGTGTGATCTGCTACTAACCTCCAGCACGGGTATGTGGCGGCAAGGAGACACCTCAAATATGAAGGACAGTGGGGCTTCAGGAGCAGTATTAGAAAACACGGGTCTATGCAGTCAGCCTGACCCTTAGAAACATTTCAGTTAATGCAGAAACATTGCAGCTCAATGCAGATGTAAACTGTGCTGCTGAAGATAACCTACAATATCACAAAACAAAACACAGGGCTTCCATTTTCAAACAAGAATATGTTTTTTATTTTCTTAGCAAATATTTTTTTTTTTATATCTAAATCTAGAATGTTTAGATGTGCAAGGTTTCATCCCCACTCTGAATTTTTAACTTGGTATGATACTTGCATGCGAAAATTAGAACAAAAAAGCTTTAAGGAAACAACATTATCCTGCTTTTTGCTGCTGCAATAGGCAGAGGTGAGCATCCTGCATTAATGATGAAGTGTTGGGAAGTGAAGACTTCCTTTTACTCTCCAATCATAAACTTTTTATTAGTATTAGAGTAAAAAGACTGGATCCCATCCAATCAGACAAATAAATCTAGTCCTATGATGTAATGTATGATGTAAATTCATGTAGAAGTGCATAAGGCTTTTGAGACCACAGGCGATTCCCCACAACTGTATCTCTCACTTTAGACCAAGATAGACCCTGGGTCTATTTTGGTCTGACCTATGACCTATTCAGCAAATTGATGGGAAAGCCAAGTCAGACAGGAAGTCAGACATTGTTGCAAAGCAAAACACACCAGTTTTGGGGAAAATACAAATGAAGATGGTTAAATCGGGACACAAGCTGATTTGAAATACAAATGTCTACATGTTTATCAAACAGGCTCCCATTTTAATATAATACAACCCGACAGACAGACTTAAAGGTAAGCTGTGCCCTTACTTTTGGAAGGACAGAAGTACAGAAAGAAAAAGACACTGAGGATCTTGTCTGAGCTTGTTTGAGCAGCAAATGCTGTTTTACTTTTACTCGACTACTGGATCACATGAGTCCAGTGCTCCATTGGAGACCCTCTAGTCTGAGCCTATATGCTTTGAAGCAATCTGATCATATAGTGCAGACTTAGACACAAGCAGATTGTTTTGGGCTGATAATACAGGAACTCCTGTTTTAAAAGCTGAGCAGATTTCTGTTTTTCTCCACTGGTATGTATCCTGAAGATTAATCCCTGGTATTACTAATGTCTCTAAAGTTGGAGGGCTTCCCAACATTCCTCAAATTGAAGTTGGGACTCTTAAAGACAGAAAAGTTACATTTATTCCAGTATCTTTATTACTCAAAGAAGCTATTATTCAAATAGGTAATGCACAAACTTTTAAATGCAGAGATTAGTTCTACATTATTTGTTTGTTGCATTTTGGCACTCCTTAGCTAAGGCTGCTCAGGGGAGAGAGCCATGATGGTCATGCTGAAAACCTTTCTTTACTGGCAGAAAACTGAGTGTTAAGGTAATTAATTGGACTGAAGGGTGTTTTTACATTTACTTTTTAACTTTGTCTTATGATCCTGCAGCTTCTGTCAGCTTTTTGCTTTTAAGGCCATCCTCTGCAGAACACCAGGGCTTACCTTTCAACAGGGTCTCATTCTTGCACAGCTTCTCACCTCAGCTGAACCTCTTTGTCCCTTCTTCAAGCCTAAGCCTGGCTGTTGGTGAATTTGTTCAGACTTGAAACAGAGACTCTTTTGCAATCAGACCTAAAGCTCCACCAATGCAGGGAAGTGAGTGTGAAGCATGCAGACTTTATGTAACTGTTTTACAACCAGATTACTGTTTACACATGTTGAACAGCGACTGCTTCAGCAGCAGAGCTCAGACATTATGTGTGTGTGTTGATACTGCAATCTAGCCTCTTGACCTTGTATAATTCATCTATGCAAACAAGGGGAGACGCACCCATCTGTTTACACATTTATGTATAATGTGCTGTACATTAGTAGAACAAATACCTGCAAGGTAATATGCATAGCTTTAGCTGGCTATCCAGGATATATTTTCATGCTGCACCTGTTATGATTACCTTTGTTGGTACAAAACAGTCTGTCCACTCTTGATAGAGATTGTGTTGCAATTGATAAAACATATGCACGACAATGTTTCCTCAAAATGGTTTCTTCATAAATCTACAGGTTTATGAAAGTTGTTTTTTTTTTTTAATAATATGCTTCATTGGTAATACGTATAATCTGTCCTTGTGAGCAGTAGTTAGCTAAACAATTCAATATATTTATCCTAGATTTGATTAAAGAAACGTTTAATAAAACTTACACTAACCTGCTTTTGTGTATTTTTTGGGTTTGATTTCTTTTCCTAAATCTCTGTCATCTCTGTTTGTCTCAGGTGGCAAAGGTGGAGTACGTACGGCGACGGCCTAAGCTGCGGGAGGTGGAGGTGACACTGGAGGACCACTTAGAGTGCATGTGTAGCAGCAGACGACACATCAGCCAAAACCAGGACAGAGAACACGGTGAGCATACAGCTCTGCATGCATGTGCTTTAATTCTATTAATTGTTCATTGTTCACATGGATATAAGGCAGTCCAACTAATGTTAACTAATGAAAGATTCAAGAACTCCTTAATTTCTGCAGGTCTTTCTGCTCTTTGGTTAAAATAAATAAATTTAAAAAAAACACTCAGAATGTTTCCCACCTAAGATAATAACCCACTTTTTAAACTCCATTTGACTTATTGTTTATTTATTTATTTATTTATTCCTGTAAGCCATGATTTGTGGGAAAACAAAAAAAATTTTTAAATAATCCATATTGTGATCATTCTAACTCAAAATTTGAATGCAACAAAAATAATAACCCAATCCTCTTAGACAATGAATTACAGTTATTATTATTATTAGTAGAAGTATTAGTATTTTTATTAACATAACCTTGTTTTACATTTTGCCTGCATAATTCGAATTTACTAATGAGTAAATAACTAAATAAACACAGAATAATGAAGCCTGTACTGCCATATGCAAATGAATGACTAAATAAAGAAAAATCACCTGGACATTGGCTCAAAATGCCAACAATAAAAAAAATGCTTAAAAATAGTTATTTTTATTTTTTAAACCAGGGTCATGAACTGTAACTGGAATAGGTGACGTTATAGTTTTACTTTTCACAGGCTCAGATGAAAAACACTAACATAGGAATATGAGTTTCTTTGTAGTGTGTCCTGAGTAAAATAATGCATGATCTCATCTATTCTTAAACTCACAAAGACTTTTGTTTGATCAGGTATCAGGTGAAGACAGACAGACAGATGATGCAGTGGAGGAGACACACACGCTTCCGATGTCTTTGTCACCACCTGCTGTAAAAGGACACATTTTACAGAACCTTTGTGGACTGTGTGATGAGGAATACGTGACTCATTTAAACCTGAAGTGTACACTTAAGAGTTTGCTATAAAAAGCAAAACCTTTAGATCCCAGAGAGGTACCTCAGACAAAATGAAAATTTCTCGATAAAGTTGGGAAATTAAACAAATTTCTTCTGCTCTTCTCCTTCAACTGACTGATAACTCCTCAGCATTGAAGATCATCCCCTGGTTGGAAACTTTTCTTCTACAACCAGTGGCCAGTTTCACACAGATTCCATCACTTGTTCATTTTTTCTCTCTGCTGCAAATAGAAGCTATTCAAGTCAATGGCGTCATTCCCACTGACTCCATGGAGTTGTAGAATGGTGGAGCCCTTCTTCATCGTTTGACAAAGATAACAACAATTACATTTTTATGAAATCAGACATGAGAAAGACAAAAGGAATCAATTTCAAAATAAGAAGGAGGGCTATCTGTAAACCTGAACAGATCGTGTGGATTGGCACGTGACGCATGCAGAACATAGGCAGTGTGAACTGGGATGACTGGGATGAGGTTTTGTACTCCAATACTCGCTGTTTCTCTGGTAAAACATTCTTGTATATTCCACTGATTTTTATAACCTTTTAATGCTGTTTGTTTTCTACTTCTGGTACATTTTATCCATAAAAAGTGGAAGCAGGATTTTACTGAAGCAAATAAAAATATTTATATGAAACACATTTGGTGTCGTTATATAACAGGATCTTTTCAAAGGTTCCTGAACAGCAACCAAAGGGTTTAAAAATATTGGCTGAGGGATAACTATGAAAAGGCATAGTCTAACCACAACCACTGTCCTGATGCAAGTGTTTATATCTCAGAATCACTAAAGGGTTGTAATATTGCTTGTATGCTATTAGGTTGAATATCATTGTTCAAGGGAAATGCAGTCACAATCCATATATTTAATGGTTGAGATGCTAAAATTTATGGAAAATGACTGGGAAATTACAATGATGCCAAAATAAAATAATCAGAAAAATCATGTTCTTCTAGATATTTTATAATTTACCACGTCACTGCAATATTTGACAGTAGTAATATATATTTTTTGTTGATGTCCATATATCTTGGTAACATTTGAAAAATAGTCTGTTTGCTTTAGACAGTCATGTAGGAAGCCAATTAAAGATAAACTAGGCAGGAAGTCAACATGAAAGAATTAAAACACAGCTGATAGATCAGTTATCTCTTAATAAAGCTGTAATGCTTTATTCTAAAAAAAAAGACATTCAATGTTTAAACATAATAATCACAAGCGCATTGTTAGTTCACAGTATGTCTTGAATTCTGTCTCTTTCACAAACAGAGATCCAGGTCTCATGTTAGGAAGCCATGTTCTAGTTACTGTCATATTATCCTTCCAGTGGGTCAGACTCTCTTAATATTAATATTAGCTTATTTTTTTCCACTTAAGTTCACTATATATTTGTCTTATCCTAACAGGTAGAATGACACTGAAATAGCGTTGCCAAGGTGCTGCTTCTGTTAACACAGAGACAAGCTTAAATGTTTCTGCAAAGGTATTTTTTGTTGTTTAAGCGATGGGTACACAAGGATCCAATGTTTTGAGAGACCAGTGATTATCATTTTAAACCAGGGTCTTGAGTAGAAAGATTTCCAAACCCTGTTTTAATGTTTCTGGGCAAACTGCATAATCTCTGAAAAAAAAAATAATCAAACCGTAGCTGTCATAATGGAATTCACTCTGCGAACCCACATGCGAGAACACAACCAGAAGAGTCAGAGTAAATGAGAAAAATAATAAGTTTATTGAAT
>JAUZNJ010092935.1:0-42672 GCA_034780135.1 Jordanella pulchra
AGTCGACTAGTCAACTAATTGATTCAACCCCTAGGATGTAGTACAAATATCATAATGCTTTTTTTTGCTAATTTTCTTTACCCAACTTTTAAGGTCTTCCCAGAAATGTTTAATACATAGATTTAAATGCAGGGAGGTGGAATCCTTCTACTAATCTGTGAGTTATCAAGTTAGTTTGCTGCACTGGGTTTTATTAGGTGGTGTCAGAGTAAAAAAGGACTCAAAAAGGGCAAGACAAGTTTAGTTAAGTAGCACATTTCAGTTGCAAGACAATTCTGAGTGCTTTACATAAAAAAGAGAACTGCAGTGGCATAGAAGCAATGCCACTAGTTAAAACTGACACATTAAAATGAGGGATTATTTGTTTATAAAAAAAGATGGATAAAATGTTTTTAAAATATAAACTGATTAAGAAAGTGGAACAAAAGTTAACTCGGATAACTCAGTCAAAGGCCACTCTAAACCACTACGTTCTTAATCTCAGTTTAAAGCAACTGTGGGTTTCATTGCTCTAACAGTGCTTTCTGGGAGTTTATTCCAGATTTGTGAGGCAAAAGGACTGCCAGAGATTTCTTCCCACGGGGGGAGTTTTTCCTCTCAACAGTCGCTTATGCTTGCTCATCCTGGAGGTTCATACGAACCCATGTCTCACTCCAGTCAAAATTCATTTTTGTTCCCTCTCCGTTTTACCACCAGTTTGAGGTGTTTGGGATTTTAAACCTATTCTATTTAACAGCTCATGCATACGATCAAAGTAAATTTCAGTGTTAATGTACCCCACCGAGGCCTGAGCGCCAAAGACTTTGTTTCAATAAACTCTTCTAATTGCCTTCCTCCTCTCTGTGAGTTTTTCATATTGAAAAGTACTTGCATTGTTTACTGGTTTTACACACAGAAGTACTGAAATTATATAATCCTGATTTTTTAATGAACAGTGTAACACATTTTTAATGCTATTGTAAATTGTTTTTTTTATTTTACCTATTTTAGATTCAGTTAAAAACTATCAATTTGTGAAAAAAAAAACATCATATCTAAACAAATGTAGTGCAAATCCCTTAAACAAAGAGACACACAGAAGTGATGGTTTATTTTACAATGTTTTCAGATATGTTGATTTTTTTAATTAATTAATATTAAACATTTTATGTGTCATAGTTGAACTTCCAGTTGTATTCAAAGTTTTGATAACGGAAAGTAATTCACATTTTTGGACCATCTAGATAATAAAAAGTAGCTTCATATTTAATAAAGATGAGAAACTATTTAATTTGTTGAAAATAACTAGTAACTATAACTAGTTATTTTTTCAGGTAATGCTCCAAACACTCATGTCATGTTGGTGAAACAACTTTGTGCTTGTCCATTGTGTAAAATTCAAAGAAAAATCTTTCTTTCTTTTAACGTGATTAAATTTGCACTGCAGATCTATTTAATGTGTGAACTGATATGACTTAGTGTTAAGCAGTTGTTAAAACAATTAATACCAATATCATATTTTTACTATCTGTATGCTTATTATCACTAAACTTTACATGCTTCCTCAGACCTAACTTGGCATTCCCAAACAAACTGAACTGCTCAGCAGGAATCGCTGTGATTTTACTCACACAGAGAAACAGACACACAAACACATCTGATCAGCACTGCCACTAGCTGTTCAAAATGGACAGTTCCTCTGCCAACACAACATGCTTTTGGTGAAACGCTGCGAGAGGTTGTTAAACAGTCTTCTGCTCACTTCGCACTTCACACAGTCTGTCGGACTCTGTGCTACTTACTCACCAAGAGTGTGTGAGTGTTTTCGGTGACAATCTACCGAACACAAAGTTAAGGAACTCCAAAAACTAAGAAATTACAAATAAGAATTTACTTTGTTAAGACTTATTGTTAGAACCTCAGTCTCATTTACCCCTAATTGCAGCTCATCTCCCTTATTAGTATGTAAAGTTCAATTACCCTTAATAAAAATTCAAAAAGGCAGCCTAAAAATAAAAAAAATGACTGCAGAGTAAGGTGGTTCTGGTTTTGATCCATGGTTGAGATACTGAGAAAAGCACCTTTTATCTACTTTTAAGAAAGGTGGAGGAACTGTGGTGCTGTGGGCTGTTTTGTTTCTTCAAAGACTCCATAAGAACATTGGTAGAGTAGATAGTAACATGAACTTTTCGAAGACATTGCAGTAAATAAGCGTGGACAAAGACCAGAGTTTAAATCCCAGACACCCATGTTGAAAGGGTTCATAACCAAAGTGGGTTCAAGGTTATGCTTATTTTATGACATCTTGCATATTTTTACGTAGAGTGCCAAAAATAGGGAGGGCTGTGTGATTTATTTTCTGCTTTGCAGACAGAATAAATTGCTTGATAGTTGCTGATGACATTGAGTATTTAAAAAGTTCTTTAAAACTGAATTTTCTGTTGACCAAAATATCATTTTTAAATAATGAACACAATCAAAGCACTTAAACACATTTTTTTTCTGTCTCTATGCTTCAGAATTAATTCTGCTGATGCAAACAAACCTTTCTCATATCCTCACTATCTATCAGATGAAATGCAAGTGAGCTATTCCTAAGGGGGAAAAACTAACTACCTGATATTTGTCATTTGCAAATGGGTTTTTTTGTCTGAAGTTTTGCAAAGTAAGTGTCCAAACGTAATTTTAACAGCAAGAAATTCCCCCTAACTCTCTTTTTCTAATGCACACTCATGCAGGCAAACGTGTATGTATATATTTCAAAGCTCCCAAACATAAAGGAGAGCCAGTAGCCATGGGCAAAATGTGAAACATCACTTTCACAGTGACAAACTGGTGCTAGATCCAACCCTGCCAACTGCTCTCAGATTTCCTCTCATCAAAAAATCCCGGCACTTTTCAAAGAGGTTCAGCAAGATATCCTGCAATAAGTTTGAAATGGATCGGTTTCTATTGTGCTTATGTAATGCATAAATTTGCTGGTATGTTTTGTAGATGCATAAAAGCACTACTTCATGCTTGTTTTAAACTTGGCTTGGCCCTGATAAAATGTATAGATGTATGTTAAAATCTGACTTTCAAATACATGCAGTCAAACCTATTACCAGCATCCCCAGAAATGATTATCCTTTGAATCAGTAATTCATTCTGTTTAAAATTAATGAAAAAAAGATGTGATAAAGAAAGAAGAAATGGTCGTTACTAATAAACATTTTCTTCTTAAATCAGATCACATTAAAAGACTCAAAAGACGCATCAAGCTTTATGTGTAACCCTAAACAGAAATTTGTTTACAGGGTGAATATTTATGGAGAAACATACATAAATAACTGGGCAGTCTAACAGTTGTGATTAATGAAGCAAGAGCTTCAGTTGACCTCTCTGTTCTCAACCAAGGCCACATAAGACTGGAGCTAAAGCACCCTGAGGCTGTGGGCATGTTTGCATGAGTTAATAGATGACTAAGAGGAAGAGGTGTGTGTGTACATGTGCCTCCATTTGTGTATGTTTGTGTGTCTTCACAACTCTCAATATGCATTTTTTTTTTTACATGTACATATGTGTCTGTGAGCACAACATGCCCCGAGGCAGTGACAGACGGACTCTAAAGCATGTTACCCACACACCCGACTGCCTTGCTTAATAGTGCATGAGATAAGAACATTTGGACTTCAGAATACCCCCCACACCACCTTCTTCTTTGGGAAATTGGGTTTTACGACTCCCCAGTCTCAGAAAATGACTCCAATAGCTGGACAGTTAAGAAACACTTACAGTTTTCAAAAAAAAAAAAAAAGAAAAAGAAAAACCTTAAATGAATCTTAGTGAGTAAAACAAAGGTTCTGAAGCAAACATTGACACATGTAGAATTTCAGTAACACTGAATGAAGTGGTAGATTATGCACTGAGCACATATCGTAAGGGAAATCAAATGCAGAAAGCAAACAAATGCATAGAAATGTAAATAAACAAACACAAGCACAGATGCACCAGCAGATACGTTACACATGGGTGCAAAGAGACATAAACAACTTGATATAGTAATAAGCAATGTGAGAGCACAATACAATACATGAAACGTGTGCAATGAGAGCATTACATTAAGCATTAAATAGCCAATAGCTTCTTCAATGGGTTATAAATATTATATTGGTAAAATATCGTTTTTTTCTATAGAATAAAGTCCATATTTGGATCTGTACACCACACCATTAACTATGACCTCAGTTTTATCTTCTTCACTCAACTCCAGGAATCCATAGGTTTGGTTACTACATTGGTGTGATAAGCAAGGAATGCTTAACCATTCATTCTGAGGAAGTCACTGGTAATCCAAGAAGCTGCCCTTTCTGAAAAAACAAACTCTCACAGAGATCAAATAACCCCACATTACTCTGGACAGCAGTGAGTGACTCATCAGGATACAGACAACAAGGTCTCTTTGTCAAAGAACGACAAGGTCTGACAAAGATTCAATTGATGAAATAAAGTTAATTATGGACAACTAATGATAAGAGTAGAGAGGGCTGAGATTGGTGGATAACTGCAAAGAACACAGTGGATCAAATAATGAGTTCTTTTCCAAATTATGATCATAATTTATTCAATTATTTTATTTTGTTTTTTATGTGATAAAATTTGTTTTGCTTGAACGTATGCTGAAGATCCAACCATTGTAAATTACAAAGATCAAAAAGAAAATTAGAAAAAAAGCAGCCAAGAAAAATGTTTAAAAAAAACATCTAGAGAAGCTAAGAAGTAATCATTAAGAACAATTTTAAAACTGTTAAACTCTAATTGATTGGAAACATAAAAAGATTTAGACAATTTAACAGCATATGTTTAGCTACTTTTGCTCAATATTTTGATTGGTATCAATCTTTTGGAATATAATTAACAAGGAAGCAAGGGTGGATTATTCTTTCCAACAATTAAAAATTTAAAGTTGAACAAGCATAAAAAGGTGCTCTGCACTAGTGATTAAACTATGTACAGTTTTAGATTTGAATTTGAAATTACATATATTTGTTTTTTTTTTACATATAAATACACTACACCTTTTTGTAACTCGTGTATTATGTCTAGGGTCGTTGTCCTGCCTCAAGGAGAATCTCTGCCCCAGTCTTGTGCATTTTGCTACCTCTAACAAGTTTTCTCCTGGACTGTCAGGCCCATTTCATGTACTCATCTAATTTAAGCAGAGTCATGCCAAATTAAATGCATCCTGTCAACATAAAGATGCCATCACCATGTTTTACTGTGGTGGATACATATAGTATCTAGCTTATATGCGGTGTTTAAATGGGGTTTTATTTTAGAGCTTCTTCTCTTATCAGCTTGCAGATTCTTTGTGGCAATTTGCAAATTGGATTTCCTTCTCTATAGCTTTGTACAGCATATGACTAAAAGTTGTGCAGTTAACATACAACTCTCTTTTGTGAAAAGAATTTTTCACAAAAGATTGTTCTTTTTTTGTGAAAAAACTTTAAAAAGATGCATTTTTTTTCCACTTCATAATAATGCTCTACATTATGTAGCTTTTTCATAATGAATTCCAATAATATGCACTGAAGTTTCTGGTTCTACCATAAAATAACATAAAAAAGTATTTTTTCCAAGCATAAACTTATTAAACTAGATGGAAAGACAAGGGATGAAGGATAAAAGGATAAAAACTGGCATCCCAACTGTGACAGACGGGCAGCACTGGTGTGAGGAAACTTAGAATGCTTACTCTGAAAGAAAGACTCGTTCAGGAAAGACAAGCAGTAGGAGGCAAAAGAGGAGACAAAGTCAAAGTGTAACTGGAGGGAAGACAGAAAGAGGAAAAAGTAGCAGAGAAGCAAGTACAAGCAGGGTGTGTGAGTGAGAGCTTGGTATGATGAGAGAGACGTACACAGAGACTGACGAAGAGTGAGTTACTCAGCAGGGATTCAAAGATTCTTGTCTAAGGGCACAGTCCAAATGCAAAAAAAAATGCTACACAAGACAAGGACAAGTTGTCATTCCTCTACACTCTCTTTAGCCGGCTCACTGAAACTGTGAAGCATCACAGTCAGCCACCAACTGCTGTAAAAAAAGAGTGCATTGAGCTTCTAGCTTTGCAGGATTAATACTTGTTACAAGGACAGTACAAATGGAATTAATCTGTCTCAGAATGTGCAGTAGTTGTGTTTGATAACACAGAGATGCCATTTTGACGACAAATGAGACAGGTTTTTTTGCTTTCACAAGGTCCGACGGCATATTTTTTAGACTCCTTGGATGCTCTGGGGACAGATGAATCAGCACAAAGTGACAGCATATCATCAGCTGCAGACAAACCGACACTAAAAAGTCTGGAACTGCATTTTCAAGTGCATGTAAATTGGTTTCTTAAGTTGTTGAAAGGTTTGAGCCAGGCATTGTTGTTTCTGTCAAATTTGCATTTCTGTCTGCTGTCGTTTCATTCAGCATAAAGTTAAATGAAGTGCCTGTGAACTGTAGAGGAGGCGGCATATCATACTTTGTCTGGGGCTGATAGAGAAAATATCTAAGAAAAGTAAAGAGCAATAGGGAAATAAGGCAGATGAATTGCTGATAACAAGACGATAACATGCTATGCAACATGAGGAAAAAGGTTATAAACACCCATTTACAAGTGTCCTCGTGTCTGACTGTTTTCAAGTCAAGTATCTTTGTGTCTGAGTTGCCACATTTTACTGTGTCAGCAGCTCTCATTACCACACACACTGCTGAGGACATGAGAGAGCTTTGCCTGAGCCAGTGAAGCTGCCTCTGTTTATCTGCATGCAAACAAAAGCACCTCAGAGACCAACAGGCATGCAACAAACACTGAGTGCTGGAGAACGAAGGGCTCTCTGATGAATACTGAGACACTGATATGCATGAAACACTTGTGCACTTAGGCATCTGCATACTGTTGAGGCTGCAAGTGGGTTATCAACCGAAACTGACTGAAAGAATGCCTAAACAGTCCCCAAGGACAAATGTAAAGTGCAACAAAATTTAAGGGATTCAGAATTTAATTTTTGACTGGTAGGCAAGCCTGTTAAGTTGCTCTTAAATATTCAATGCTGCACAAGGTACCTCCTGCCACTTGAACTGTTTTTGAGATTTTCTAACCTTAAAAAGACAAATTGTTGTTTCATTTATCAGCATTCTAAGTGATAAACCAATGCAAACTAATATCCATTAGCTTGCTCTATGCAAAATAGCTAATGGTCAGGCAGACTGAATAGAGAGCATAAAAAAAATTTAAAGTTTTGCAGCAGATTATAAATTGTATTTAAGTCTCAACATTGGCAGGACTATTCTTACACTTAAATATACTTTTATCTAAACAATTGCATTAAATACCTGGCTCTAAAGTGACCTATTAGAAACTGCATAGTAATTAATTACAAAAGCACTTTCTTTCATATGTTTGCTGTCTACAACACATTGTCAAACTTTCGTTAATGCTGTTCTTCCATAAAAGCCAGATGTTTGACCTGTAGTTTTGCTGTCAACTGTTATGATACTTCTCAGACTCTTCTCAAATATTCTTCAGCTTTTCATTTTCCATTTTTAATAAACAACATCAACATATATGTACATTAAACACATAAAAAGAACATGAAATAACACAAAGTGTTTATTGATTCACAAGTATGGAGCTCCAACCTGTAAGTGGTACAGTACCTGAAAGATAACGCTACTTGTCAGTCAAATTGTGGAGAGTGACAGGCTGATGCATTATTAAAAGGATGATTTATGCTTACTCAGCTTAATTCTCTGCTAAAAACAAAGCCCCTGCCAGAGATCTTGCTAAAGAACTGGTCTATTCATATCATTCAGGTTTCCATGGTTGGTCCTTTTAGGAGAATGTGGTTTCAAGGTGAGATGTTGGGAACATTGCCACAGGCAGTATTTAAAACATCCTAAGTGTGTGCAGAGCAATTTGTGTATGTGTGTCAGGGATCATTTTTGTACTTGCCACTGTGTCTGGTACACTTACATATACATCTAAGTTCGAATCAAACTCAAATTTTGCTCAGCAAGGACACTAACAAGTAGCATGAATTAGACCTTAGTTCAGGCATTGGCAACCCAGCACAGCACAAAATACCTAAGAGCCAAGCATATTGATAAGATGTATAATAATCAGAGCAGTGCACACCACAGCCTTATTCAGCCTTTTCCAACAGAGGTGACCAGCATGACATTTCTAAGCACTGAATATTTTCTCTACAAGAATTGCCCTAAAAGTAAAATTAGGGGATCTTTTTTAAACTTTATAATAATGGAAGTCATATATCAGTGACTAATGACTTTTTCAGAGACAACATCCAACTATGTTGTATGTTTCCCTAATATCTACATTATTAGAAGAAGACAATCACACTAATTATAAATGTTTGGCCCTGTTTTGGGCCACTTATACAATGCTTAGGTATAGAGGTATGGAAAAACATGCAGATAATTTCATATCAAATTATAGAAGGCCTGAGCTGCACACAATCCAACATAGCAGTCATATATTTTCCCTCATACTTCTATACTTAAGGCGCTTTACTTACTATACTTGATACTTTTATCTACAAATCATATTCTATTTTGAATATAGTTAAACACCATGACGCAAGATGTGATCAGTGAAATTATTATGTTAGCAGATATTTACCCTTTAATTAAATATGAATAATGTTTAAAAAAGAACACATCTGCAAATATTTTGGATAAAGATGAATTTAGTTGATACTTATTTTGGAGATATACCTCAAAGATGACAAGCTCTGTTTATTTAAAGGAGGATTAAGTCCACACTTTTTCCAAAGTATGTAAGAGAAAGATGAATAAGGTTTTTCTTGTTGTTATTGTTTTTCCTGAGTGTTTATCTTTGAATCATCCCAATAAGAGTGGAAGCATCATCCTTGTTAAATGTCTATCTAGCTCAGTATCTGTCTGTAACTTTAAAGTTGATAATATTTTGAAGGCCATACAAGACATGAAATGGGAGAACCTAAAATCATACTCTTATACCTGAAATACCAAACCCCTTCCAAAGATCAATCCATCATCTATAACGATTTATCTCTGGTGTCAATCTAAAGTAGACATTTTGCTGAGTAGCCCAGGAACAGATCACCAGGCTGCCATGCTCCACACCCAAAGGATCTCAGTCAGGTAAGATTTAGTAGCAAAAAAAATAATAATAATAGTCATAAGATACAGAGCTATTCTTTGCTTTTGACCCAAATTCATTTTAACAAAGAACACAAAATTTTCTCTCAGTGTAATCCTCAGAACTCAAAATTTAACATAAACACTTCCACTAAAACCTTTAAAAAGTTTATGACAGATTATAACAAATAAAACAAGCTTTTTCTCAGTCACTCAGTACCTGGTAGGTACTGATAACCAAAGGAAAAAAAACAAAAACAAAGAATAACTAGCAGCAAATCACACTAAGGGCTTTCAGAAGGTTTGAGCATCTTAAGACACATGCAAACACATTAATACACACAAAGTGAATCCTCAAAGAAGGTGCAAAGTGATTACGGTTTGCAGATCAGCAGTGTGTGCAAACCTTTTTTTTCCACGTGTGTCTCCAGATCAGATTCTAATGTCCTAACTGCACAATTTCATGGGTGGAGGATATGCAAAAGTAAACATTTACCATATGCAAAGCAAGAAATCATTTTTGCATCTTTTTTAGTACTTCTGAAAGTCATGCGCAAACTGACATGCAAGAATACCTGTGGTCATTGTGACCACAGTGAAGAAATTTGTACAAAACCAGACAGTGGAGGGAGTTTCTATGCACATGTAAACATATTTGGAATCTCAATAATAAGAACCCTTTATAGAGTCATCTATAAATGTTTAGTATTATGAATTAAGGAGTATTAATATTTTTAGAATAACTTTTTGTCATTATTTCCTCAAACTACATGGCTTAGAACCATATCTTTTTTTACGACCATTATCAATCACAGCAATATCTGTAATCAACTGCAACATGGAAAGTTATCGAACATACAAGAAAAAAAATTCATAAAATACCGAACCTTTTTAAGAAATATATTGAAAAAATAGGTAACTTATACTCATAAAGTATGAATAACAATATTTATACAATTATTAAAAGGATTAAGATTTACAGAAGTTTATCAGTTTCTTAGAAGACAGGCTTCGGATTTTAATACCAAAATTTAACCTTACAGGGAAAACAGAAAAGGAAAACTGTTAATTTTCAAAAAATATTTGACACCTTACTTTAGATTTGAATCTGGCTGGTTCACCTCTACAAGGACCAGATCTTGTATTTTAAAAAACAGAAGTTCAGAAATCCCCTCTCATCTTAAATGGAGGCTAATTCTCTCCACAAATGGCAGACAGATCCAGCTGGGTTGATATGAAGCAGATAACTTGATGGGCTCAGCCATTGCTCCCCATTTACTAAAGAGGAGAGGACATAGTTGTTTACAAAATTGAATCTGCTTACATCGTGTAAACGGATGAAAAATATTTAATTGGGGGAAAGGCTAATTAACGGTATTTGTGTGACTTTACTTCCAGAGAATGAACCAGTGGATGAACCAATCCAGCCTCCTGCATAGATTTCAGCAGTCAGCTACAAGACCCAGTTTAAGTTATTCATGAAAATATTAGTCTAACTGGAACATTATTCATCAAGAGATAAAAGGATAACCAGAAAACACGGCAGTTTATTAGGAAGCTATATTTTTATGCCAATGGAGTAATAGTTTGGCCTCTGTTGGCCTCCAGATAATAGTTTGTTATTGAAATTCAACTTTTTTCTCAAATACTTAGAAAATAACTGCCTCAATTATTTGATGAGGTCAAATTGCATTTTAACATAAATGCTGTCAAAACACGGGATTGTAAATGAATTATAATTTTAAGCAAACAGGCTGTTCTAACTTTTTGTAATTTACAGAAAAGAGTATGTGTTGCAGTTATCTTGTAGTTGCACGCAACTGTGTTACAACTAGGCGCTGAGGCAGGTTAGAAAAACACTGCTCTCCAGCTATTTGAGGGATTTTCTCAAGAAACGAGAAAAGGTGACATATTTACAGGGGAATTTTTTTAAAGAAGGATAGAGAAGGATAAAGCCTGCACCTGTCTTGTCGCATCTTCTTCTCCTATTGAATTATTCATAAAGAGAAAAAAACAACCCTACTTTGCAATGTAAGCATTTTTAAGAAAAAAATCTTAAAGTTGTAAAGGTAACCTTTAACTTCAGCACAGCTGTGTGTGACTGCACTAACTCAAAAAAGAACAGCTTTCACACTGGAAAGTTTGATGTGCCTGCACAAAATGATTTATGTTTTAGCTGGAGAGATAACTCTGAGGAGAAGAGCACTGATACAATCAGGTTGTGTGCTCCAACAACAGACCCTGTGATTTTAATGAAATATCTTCATCTCTGTGGTTAATCTTGTAATTTACATTGTTAAGGAAAACAAAATGCTTTAATTGATAACTAAAAAATAGCAATGATCATGTATTCAAACAAAGCAACAAATTAGGCTTGAAAGTAGGTGTACGTTTAATCTTGGGGCGTGCTGCATCTGAGGTAACTATAGAACCTGAACTGAGTTTTGACTGTTTTGATCCAGTTGAACTCTGAGAGTTAGTAAAACTAATATCTTGGGGCGTGCGGGTAGCGCAGTGGTTAGCGCGCACGACCTATGTATGGAGGCCTTAGTCCTTGATGTGGGTTCAAATCTAGCTTGTGGTCCTTTCCCGCATGTCTCTCCCCCTCTCTCATGCCCCCTTTCCTGTCAGCCTACTGCCAGAAAAACTAGCCACTAGTGCCGTAAAAAGCTCAAAAAAGAAAATGTTTACGTTTAATCTCTTATATTACAAAAGCTTGTTGATTACTGTACTGTTACAGGGCTGTACGGTGGCACAGTGGGTAGCGCTGTTGCGTTGCAACAAGAAGGTTCGGGGTTTGCATGTTCTCTCCGGCTTCCTCCCACAGTTTAAGTTAACTGGAGTCTCTCAATTGTCCTTAGGTGTGAGTGTGCGTGTGCATGTTTGTCATTGTGTGTCTATGTGTTGCCCTGCGACAGACTGGCGTCCTGTGTACCCCGCCTTATGCCCATAGTCAAGATGAATGGATGGATGCTACTGGTACATTTGTTCCATGAATAATGTACACTATTATTTTCTCAAAATCCGATCATTAAGAAAAGTATCTGTTTAAATCCAGCTCAGTTTTGGATATTTAGCTAATTGTAAAATAGATCATTTTATTCAAGCTGACATACCTGACTGATGGTTGTCTACCTAACTCTCACACATCAGGAAACATATTTTTTCAAAACAAGACCAATCTTGAGGTACTGAAAATTAGTCATACCTCAGATTTCTTAGATTTTTTTTAAATATCCCCATGATATTAAACACAATATTATATCTGACTGGATTGACACGGATTTTACAAAATAGATTGTCACCTTTTCATCAATGCATGATTAGGATTTGAAATGCATATAAAAATATGCCCTTGCTGATCATTCAGATTTCACAAAAAAATTCTGCTTGAGTCTAACCAAAGCTTCCAAGTTCTGTTGGTTGCCAATTGCAGGTAGCATTTAAATACTGCAACCATTGATGTATGTCTGTGAATTACATTTGCATTTTGAGCCGGCAGCTCTGTGAAATTTAATTAAGGTGACATAATAACATTAGAGATTCTTGATTCTTAAAAAAACATAAAGAATGTTCTAGAACTTTTATTATTTGAGTTACATGAAATAGAATGTCTCTGGACAAGTTCAGATTTTTGTTTATTTCAAGCTTTAGCTAGACTTACGTAAGAATTCATACATCATGTAACTCATATCTACCCCGTACACCCAGAACCAGAACCAAACATGGAGCAGTTTTTAGTTTTTATGCTCCACTCATCTTGAAAAAAACTCACAGAAAATGTATTGCAATGTACTTCTCTTCCTTTTTTTCCCCATGTTCAGTACTTTAAATTGCCTTGCAAATAAAATGTGCCATACAACTATATTTTCTTTGCCTTGATTTGACTATTATATGTTTTATGTTTCTTTTTTTTTTTGCTAATCCAAAAAAATATAATTTCTGAATATCTGGTCTTGCTATAAATGTAAATCATGAAAAGATTAAGTATTGCAAATAAACGTCAACATAATGAAATGCTTTAACCTAGTAGCATTATTACACCACCATCCATTACTTTTAATGATATGAACTAACTCTGTTAAAATGTAAAAAAAAGAAAAAGAGCAAGTGTTCATTCGTTATTAACAATGAATATTTGTGCCCAATAACTAAAGCCTCATAAATTCTCTTAACCGCCAGACAGCAACAGATTTGTCTGCAAGAAAATCCCCATCTTTACATATACGTCTGTGTTCCTAACAGGAGAGCCTGTTTTTACATGGGTCTGTGGGTCTATTTGTCCACATCCTGGTTTTCCTGATGCTTGTGTGTTTGCGTGTGTGAAGCAGATTTGGTTGTGATAAAATCTCAGTCTTTGGAGGGATTACGAGTCCATCCCCAGACAGCAACATGCTGTGCATTTATGTCGGTAATAAGTTGATCTGTAAAGGACAGATATGCAACTGGCTAAAGCTGTTATTGGAAACTGTATCCCTGTATCTGTACCTGGGACAGGATGAAAGCTCAGTAGAAGGCAAAATCTTCAGAAGCATCTTAGACGTGCTGCGTCATGCGTCAGCTGAATGCCATCCGGCACATTTTGATCTGGCTCACACCTTTATGCATTTTCTCCCACTGATTTGTCATGCACTTTAGTGAGGGAAGCAATTTGGTTGTGCCCTAAATAGATACCCAGAGGGAAAATGTGCAGCAGGCATTCAAATATATGAGCATATATGAAGCTGAGCATGAAATAATTAAGAGCCACCACCTTATGTTCTTTGATCTGGAAAGCAAATTAGCCTTTTTTGTTGTTAAGGATTTTCCTCCTAACGGTCATAAAGATGTTTTTTTGTTGTTGTTTAGACACCTCACAACCCCACCCCCCACTGTATGATTTGGGAATGTAAAAGTAGGCCAGAAACTCTGTAAAGGTCACATCTTTTGGGGATTCGTCCACAGCAGTGTTCATTTCAAAGCTGTAAAATACATTGGTACGGTTATTATTTTCCAATATTACCTCGTAGCGTTCCTGAGTTCATAGCTTCAAATGTACCAATCTGAGAAAAGCCCTCTGGTTATCTGTCCTCTGTACATCTCAAACTGGAAAATAAAATGACTTCTTCACTTATGACTGCCTTTCTCACAGCCCTGGTAAGAGATTTCCTGTTAACAGAAGAAAGGCTGATATAAAGTGAAGTAAAAAGCCTAACTTTATCTGCTTTATTCCTCTTCTTTATATATTTATCTTGTCACTTTTTTCACTCTCAATCTAAATCTTTAGATTTTCTCTGTCAACCCTCTCTTTTGTTAACCCTCTCTATATCTGTCTTGCCTTATCCAACTTCTCAGACTAGTGCGCCATAATAAAGAAATAATTTATTCTAGTCCCCCAGTGCTGGTAAGTATTAGCATTACAGCAGAGAGTGTTAACTTATCTCATGGCTACAGGCACCAATTGGTAAAACTAAGCTTTGATAGTTTGCAACAGGATGACCACAAAATGCCTTCAGCTCAGAGAATTAGGGCTGTCATCATGATTAGTTATGGTGGGTCTTATGTTTTACTGTCCTGTAATTTACTGTCCTGTATCTAAAGTATGGTGTCCTGTATGACTCACCTTTAGGCACAAAAAGAATAGCAACCTAAATTCAGCTGCAGGGGGACATTAAATTAGATTATTGAAGCTCCAGGTTTCCACCACTTGCTAATCTTAATCACGGTAGGGATTTTTTTTAAGCTACATTTTTCCCAACCAAATCTGTTTGAGCATGTGTTATGTTTTCAAATTCCACCTAAAACTCCTTTTTCCATATGTCAGTACTTGCATTAGAGCACCTAACATGATCTATCAGACTGAGAAAACATAAGAATTCAATGAGCATACTACAAGACAACAGAAAGGTTGCATGTTTTAATACTGAAGTATGATCTACCTTAGCTAAAAAAGGTTGTTCTTTCCTTGCTTGATAAAATGATAAATATCAACTAGCCTATACTTAGACAAATAGTGTTTTTTTCTGTATGTGTCTGCACACTTTGGTGCCTAAGATGCACTCAGTGAGCAGAAAAAATAAACAAATAAACCTGATAACTTTCTGGTGGGTCGTTACAGGATGTCTGTGAGAATTATTTCCTATGTTTTTATTTAGTAAACTTTGCATATAAGTGTAGCAGACAGGACAGTTGAGAGACAAGCAAAATGACAGATTAAAATAAAGATTGCAATCTCATTTCATATGCATTCACTGACAAAAGATGTTGCCTGTATTTGGGTTACAGGTGTATAAGACCTGATGGATACATAATGTAACTGACACTGAGACACTTTATTTTATTAAGTGAAAGTAGGATTCTCTTTGATTTGACTTTTATGATTCACATAACAGCAGTTTCAGCAATCATTTCATCTGGACTTTCACTGGAAGTACAGTAAGATAGAGGAAGACAAGGTAGATAAGGCATAAGGATGAAGACATAAAAATGTCTGGCTAGAAACTTAAATAACATCAGGGTGTAAAGGGATGTCATGACACACGTGAAAATCAAAAGGGGACAATATTTCACCTTGTCTTTACCAGGAATCAGCATGTGACCTACCATAGTGAACTATGTTTTAGCTAAGACTGTAAGGCCTTGGATAAGACGCTGAATGCTTTAAGCTTAGTACCCTGAATTTATCTTTGAGGGTCTTATTGTAAACTATAAAATACTTGCCCTCCTGTTTTGACAGAATCGACTTAAAGCAATCCTTTCTCAGGCTGCCGAACAGTCTCCACCTCTTTTAGATTGTTTGGTAGGCAGCAATTTAATAACCTGACATAAACCAGACTGATATGTGTATTTCATTCTGAATTCTACATGGTATTGATCTGGAAATCCTCCCTTTGAAGGTGTTTGTAAAAGGGAAAAACGTTGAGTATAATTCTTCGAGTTGATTGGGTATCCGCCTCCAAATGTCGAGTTTATAGCCAATTACAGCAGCAGCAGCAGCTGAGATGTATTCCAGTCTTGATTTGTTTCACAGAGTTACCTGATAAATCAAACTCTTACCAAATCCAGTCTGGAGGAACGTGCAGACACCTTTCCCATTCACAGAGGTACAAAATTGTGTCCTTTGGCTCATTTTTCAAAAAGAGAAATAGAGGGTATTACAGCTAAAACCCGCAAAGCCATGATTGTTTTGTTTTAGCCTTCCCCCTCTAGTTGACGCATTGACATCATACTCTTCACTGCATTTCATTGATCCGAACCATTTCTGTATCAAGCCAAACGCTTCTACTGGCAAGATGTATTTTTTAGGATTTTGTGATTCACAAATCTCACAAAAATTCACCTTGCTTGCAAAGTAAGCAATTTAGATAGCTGCAGAAAAACGTAACTGTAACAATTTAAGAACTAGTCGTCATTTCTTTGAACAAACTGTGGCTAATCGCTCTGATGGCTCTGAAGATAGAAGCAGTTGATGTCAAACTATAAGCAATTTAAATTCGTGTTCAGAATACTGACTTTGCAAACAAATGTTTGTTTGATTCCACTCTATTGTAACTCTAACTCTAACTGTAGGCTAATGCAGATAATGATACTGCATTAGAACTGAACATTAAACATGGATTGGTAATAATGTTAACCACAGATAAGACTGCCTGGTGGCAACGAGCATTTTTATGGACTTTGGTGAAATTGATCAGCCTTATGAACAGATGTTCCAAAAAATAAAGTGATTATTTTGTACAGCACAAAGTTGCCAACACATACAATAGCTTTAGTCCCAAATGAAAGTATTCTTCATAAATATGGAGGATGGTTTTATTTAATCTTATTTATTTTCCCTTTAGGATTAATAAAGTCTTTGTTAATTGAACTGAATGCAGTGTGGCCCAGCAGATCAGAATGTTACCAACTGTTGTGTTGTGTTGACTCCTTTCTCTTTTTTTATTATTTTTTGGTTTGTCCTTTTTTAAAGATCACTTTGTACTGGAATTAAATAAATATCTCAAGAAAGCAGAAAAGCAGAAAAGAATGTTTAGTTTTATTTAAAGGAGTTCAATTCAAGTTATACTTTATTAATCCCTGAACAAAAGTTTTGTTTAAGACAGCTTATTCTCTGAAAGATTCACTTCACTAAGAATCCACATCAAAGAGCTAAACCTAAAATATTGACCTTCAATTGAATTTATTACATACAGATTAGTACAGATCGACAGATCAATCAATCAATCTGTCTTTCCATATTTTTTGGACCTTATCTGAACTGTAGTTTGTCTTTTGTCTTATTTTCTACTTTTGTTTCCAACATTTCTTAAAAAGTCTGGAGACAGTCCCACCTCCTGTCCACCTCACCTCTGCATGCTCAGAGAGAAGAAGGCAAATAAAAAGGTTGGATTTTTTTACTGTTGCAGACACTGTTGTTCTTATGTCTAAATATTTAAAACAAATGTATGTTTAAATATCTAAAAAATAATTCAATACAGCATAGACACACAGACTATATAACATTGCAAAATGCTAGATCTTTTGTGATTATATTATATATTTCAGTTAGTCTATTGATAGCAACTCTTGTCAATCACAAAAAAACATCAGGCTTCAGCTGCAAAATCCTCAGCTTGAATGGAAATATTATTGAAATCCAGATGGGTGCTTGGCAGCTGAAGTTTAATACTCCATCATAGCCCTTTATGATTGCAAACTTGCTTACATTTATGTCAAAATGCAAACCCATATTATTTATAGTTAAATGAGGCTGAAAGTTGAAGATACAATAATAATGAATGAGCACGTTGGGTTCTCAATGACGTAAATAAGAAAAACAGTCTTGATGGATAAATTGTTGACCCTACAGTATGATACAGGCAAAACATATCATCAAATGCTGAATTTCAGTTGCTCAGACTGAATCTTTATTCATGTAATTAAAATTAAATACATTAGTTTAAAAATCAGTTTCATTAAACAAAAACTTAATCTAAAAATATGAAAACTAAATTAATTTGCTATCAAAATGTATTAAAAAATCAGTTTGTCTACCTTCACCTTCAGTTCTATCACTTAATTTTTTCTGGGGGTTTTTGTCAGGTATTTAGTGAAATTCATTTTTGAACTAATGCATTTAATTTAAAATTAGGTGAATACAAACGGTTTGAGCTATTCATGTTCAGCTTCTGGTGAATACAAAAAGGATGAAGGATGAAACTCTCTGGGTCCAAGCATTAATGCCTGTTTAGACCTTGGAAGACTTAAGAACAAATTACATAAATGTTCACATTTTTAAAAAATGTGTAAGCCAAGCAAAAACATTTTAATTCGACTTTACTCTAAGACCAAATCCAGGACAAATGATTGATGTAGACATTACACTCCTGAGATTTTAAACTTCTCTCTCTAAACTTGTGTTTTCAACTATCGAAGATTATGACCCATGTCAACTTTCACTCTTCCACTGACCAAAAACTCTCACCTGCATGTCAAAGAATTCACTGACCTGGTTTTGCTCTAATTCAGTCATTTCTAGGCTACTACCCTTTACTGTGGCTAAATAGCAGCATGACATGGGAAAATGTCACTCTGTAGGTCATAACACCTGATGTTCAGCAGAGTACATGATTTGATTTTGCATGAACACTGGTAAGGGATCCATATATATAATTCAAATCATAATAATATTAGAGAACAAAATACAAAAAGTCCACATTTCTGCTATTCCCATATCATGCATCTGTTCTTCAAAGGTCCTATAAGACCACATGTGACACGTCAGCACACTTACCAAGACAAGGTGATCTACGTAAACCTACAGATCAGAGAATTCGATCATTAACAAGAGGAGCAGCAAAGAGGCCCAACTTTGGAGGCAAAATTCATGCAAAACTCCACAGCAGGGAACAAATGCTAGACATTAAACTTAACCATGTTAATCAAAAGATGGTTAAGCTGACTACCTGGTAGTGTTGGAAATAAATCTGTTAGAGATTTCAAAGGGTGTGAGACAAGTATAAAGTTTCGCCCTCTAGGAGAAAAATAACCCTAAACATACATACAGACAAGGCTACTATAAAATGGTTACAATTAATGGATCTCCTGGTGGTTAGGACTCACAGTCTTTCCTGTTCTGCATGTGTTTCTGTTTGAACATACCTCATTCAAATTGAAGCATTGTCTCTTGTTTGCCAACAAGTGCCACAGAGCTCTGTTAATCACCCATTAATTGAAGGCATGTATGTAATGAAGGAAATACATCAAACAGCAGGGCTGTGGGCCCTGAAGACTAAGGTGGGGCAACACTGGTAAAGATCAGGCAGTGATTTGGAAAAAGGCTCACGTCGCTCTTTAAGCTGTAAAACTCAGGAAAATCTGTCATCCTTTCACTTTTACCTTTAAAATTATGTACTACCATGTGTTGGTAGGAAACAACATCTCAATAAAATATTAAATGTGCGCTTCTAATGTGAAAATGTGGATATTGTTCAAAGGACGTGAATACTTTTTTTAGTTTAATTTGACACAAACAAAAAAAAATCTAATTATAGTTGCTCTAAGGTAACAGTCTTTATGTCTTTTTATTTTATTTTACAGCCGATAGAATCGTTGTGAAAAAGAAAAGACCTCCCTCCAACTGCTGTAGTCATCTCTTCTGTAATGTTTGCTTATACGGATGAAGAACATATTCCTGAACTAACATGGCAGATTTTCATCCAAGGCTTTAAACACATGCAGTTTGCCCACCGTGTCTGTGCCTCAGCACTCCACTACAATGCATAGTGAAAATGTGATGCTGCATGACCACATCGGCTGCCATGCACAAGAAACTGTCCGGGAGGGGCGGAGCTTACATGATGACAAGAGCAGTTGTAAGTTGTAATTGGCTCCCAGTGACATCATTGATAAAGACCTCCAAAGAGGGAGAGTGAGAAAGCACTGAATCCTGCTCTTTCATTGCTCTACACTCAGATGAAGTCATGCATCTTTAGTTGGCTGCTTGGCTAAACAAAACAAGCAAGTATGAATTACACACAAAATGCAAGATTATGAGAGATTTACTTTTGTGTTTAACTGAAGCAGTGGATGTAACTTGAAGTGCGTATTGAATAAATCAGGATTCTGAACATTAAGTTTCATTTTATTATAAAAGGAATTTGAAACAGAAATTTTTAACATCATTTATGTTTCCTTTTTAGTAGAGAAAAAGCAGCAATTATCACTTCTGCTATTGAAATTTTAAAACATATAAATAAAAACAGAAAAACAGAAAATTTGAGTTATATTGATGTTTAAGCTTTATTTACTGTTATTTGAAACTCTATGCATAGAAATAAGTATAACTACCAACTAAATTTAAATACCAACTAAATTTAATAACAGCTAGGATTAGGTTATATGTCTTAAAAAGAACTTCTGATATTTCACTACAAAATCCAGTTTTTCTTCCTTAAAATTCATAATAAAATCATAATAAAAATATTACTTTCGAAAACTATCTTTTATTTCAATCATCCTCTTTGGGATGTGACCTTAACCTAAAGGTTAATTAAATTCAAGCTATAAAAACATGCTTGTGAAATGATAATGTTTAAAAAAAATGAAAATGTAAAACACTAAATGTTCGGCGCTAGTAGTATCACAAAGTGAGCTAGTCTATTACTTTTAAGTTGACATCTACTGTAAGAGAAGTCCAAGCAGTGCATTGGTGGAAAAACACAAATATTCCAAAAATCAAACCTTCAAAAAAAAAAAAGTTCAGTTAATGGATAAAATCAATAAATTGCCTTTTAAGTAATTTGTGTATAAAACATTTTTTACTGATTTTAAGCTTTAAAGTCACACAAGTTAATTAAGCGTGTCTGACAGTCTCTACCCCATGACTGTCCTTGGTTTTCTCAATAGGAAATATTTTTTGACAGCCAACTTTCTTTGTCTATGATAAAAGTAAAAGTAGAGTGGGGCCTCTTTCTGCTAGTGAGCTGTACTTCCCAGCATCAGGTGGGAGTGGGGTCATGCTGTGTTATTCTATGTTCCTAAGAGCTAGAAAATATGAAGACACACTGGTGTTGTTTTCTGGGATATTTTGAAAGGGGTTGAATTCATTGGAATTATTAAGTCTGAGCAGCAATGAACATTTAAAAATCTTGGAATAACACAATGTTGGTAGTTGGTATTACACTGTATGGAATTGTTGCACTGTTACAAATAATCTACAAATATTTCAGCATATCTAAAAAAAGAAAAATTCATGTAAGTGAATGGGAAATTAATCATGTCGTGGGAAATATAGATTAAAAAAAAGAAGGAATGACTTTTTTTCTCTTTTTATTTGGGTTGTAATGGCATACTACAAGGTTTATCAAAAAGCATGGGCCAGTGGCTGACTTTAGACTAGTCAAGGGCTCCAAAACAACAAAGATTTTGAGTAACATAAAACAAAGATTTAGAGCATCTTGCCCCTCCCTCATCTGTTTATTTATCCTCCTGGAATTCTGGGTGAACTTTTCCTCACTTACAACCTCGAGTTGTTGTTAAATCTTTTTTGTAAGCTCAAAAAACAGCCATTCATTCTGTGATGGAGTACACACTTTTTTTATAATGAAGACCTTAAACTATAAGCAGGATGTCTGCTGGCTACCACTGTAGACAGCCTGTCTAACCAATCAATTAGAAGAGCTTTTTATACCTATTTTACACCATAAAGGGTAGAACTTCCTTAAATTGGACTTAAGTTAATATAAAACTGAATATATGTCACTTATGGATCTACTTATCTAAATTGGAATTTTAAATATAGCATACTGTTTTGCAGGACTAACAACGTGTTTTTTTGTTCAACTTTTTGTGTCAAACCCATACTGTAAAATGTGATGCTTTAACTAAACGGTATCGTTCCATCAGAACCTTATTCAGCCCAAAGCCTTGAAATCTGCCATTTAGTTTTTTATTTCTATTTTTTCATCTGTTTCTATTCACATGCAGGAAAAATACAGAATTAAAAAAAAAGGTCCAGCCAGATTGTTATTTCAAATATCAGATTTGGTAAAATATCTTCAATTGTCTTCATTTCCATATCAACAACAGCATGCATATACATATAGTTAACAAGTCTGGGATTAAAATTTGCTCATCATATATCACTTACCCTGGCAGAAGGATGAAAGGGATCAGAAATGCAATATCCTGCTCCGGCCCAAGATGTGTCTTGCAGAGAGATTTACCATGAATTCTTATAATCCTTAAATGTGTCTCCATGAGCTCTGGATTTCCAAGGGTGCCTTAAAATGCAATCTGACTGGCACTGCTGTTGCTGAAGTTTAAATCCTGCATGAGATAAGTCTTTACCTTTTCCCCAAAAAGAAGCTGCATAGTCTCCTAATCCTCTTCTGTTTTAAAAACGTCGCTTGATAGGTGATCCTTTGCCACCTCCATGTTGTTTCATCCTACTTTCTTTTTCTGTTTAGCTCTTTTCTTCACCTTCCAGACCCTGTGCAAAATAACCAAGTTACAATTCCACCTGAAAAGAGAGACAAATCAAAAAGCATGTTAAGACTGCAGCAAATAAATCAAAGTTTGCTCTGTGTGCTGTTAATTAATTGATGTCAAACAGTTTTCAGTTTGAAATAATTATCCAACCATTGCTTTATCTTCTTTTCTAGGAGAATTTTTATACACTGGTGTACAGTGAGACATCACTGTGACAATGTAATAATACTCAAATGTAATATCAGCAAAACATCGTTTTATAAATTCACTACTAAATAAAATCTATGTGTTCACTGTATTTCATTAGTTTTGTAGCATAAACAATTTTATTGATTATAGTGGTTTTAGCCTTTGTACAAGATAGAGATTGACGTTTTAACAAAAAAGTAGTAGACTATTAAATTTCAAGATTTAGTAATGACTGCTCTCCCCCAATTAGCTACAATTACTGTAAATTAAAGTCCAATTTTTTCAGAATACATTTTGAATCTACATTTGTGAGACTTTAACAAATCATGCATTACAGAACACATTAATTTCACTGTAAATAAACTCGTGGTTATATAATAAGTATTCTTATTCATTTTAGAACTGTTGAAAATAGCGTGATTTTATTTTTAAAACAACAAAACTGATACATATGTGGAAGTTAAAAAAGTGGATAAACTTATAACAGTTTAATGAGGATTAAGAAAGAATTTACTAAGTTGTAACAAACTTTTTGTGAGTGAAAGCAGCATATATGATAAATCATTGTGGCTTCAATACACCACATGAACTATAGATGAACGTCTATTATTTATAAAACTGAAGTTGGTGAGTATTATTTTCAAGATGCAAAATAAATTGTTAGAAAAATCTTTATTAGTCTGGACAGTAATCTGACATAATAGCATTAAAAAAGACATCCAATCAAATAAGTTATAGGAGAAGCCGGCCATTTCCTGGTGGATTTGCGCTTTTTTCTTTCGCTCTTCTTTGTATGGGGTTGAGAACAAAGGAGCCTTTACTGTAACAAAGACGCGGCTGTAGCGACTTATACCTGTTGATCTGATTTCAGCCAAACCGCAACAACTTTCTTCGAGATCCTCCGTTGTTTGGTTCATTAATTTGGTTTCCGTATGGTCACATCTTTCTTGCCCTTCGACGTTGGTAAAGTTTGTGACTCACTTTCCTGCAGACTATACACCTGATTGCATTGTACAAAATTCCCTCCATACTCTGCCAACTTCTCAAAAACAAGAAAGAAACTTTATAAACAAAAATTCAATAGCAGGCTATATTTAACTATTTACAATAACAAAATACGCAACTTTGATTTTTTGATTCTTGCGTGCGTAAAGGGTTCTTCCTTTCGCAAACTTCTGACAGGCTTTGTTTTGGGTCTTGCAACATTCCTAGGAGACAAAACATTGCACCAACACTTACTCCATCTCACTTGTATTAAAAGCCCGGATTTACCACCTTTTGAAACAGAGCAAGTTTGCTATAAATGAGCGTTGTGAAGATGCGTCTCTGAGCATCCCCTGAAGTTCTCTCCTCAAAGACAAAGGAAAAGGGGACCGCTCCTCTCGCTCTCTCTCTTTCTCGCCTTGATTTCTTTATGTCTCTCGTCCGCTCCCTTTTGCTTTGTCCTCAAGTTTTGTGCGCTGACGCACCAACTACAGTCGCAACTTTATACTGGAAATAGACTCATACCAAGCTACTCCAAAGAGAAGAAAGCGAGCGCAGCATCCCGGTTGGATGCAACTCACCTGAGCTGGTTCGCTTGGCGCGCGTCCCCGTGCGTCCGTGGAAAAAGTTTGAGATGGGCACCAAGCTCTGTGTTGTTAAGTCCCCCCTTTGTCTGCACGTGTGATAGATGGATGGGGCTCCGCTTGGCCGCGCCTAGTTCATTTCGCTTTCCACAGAGTCCCGCCCTCTCAAAGTCAAACAACTACACGCACAAACAATATCGGACCGAGGAATCTCCAGATTTTTAGAGGAAAAAAAATGTGATATATTTTTCAAGTGAGGAAATGCTCTTTAGATTAAATCAAGCCTATTGTGTCATTTCATTTGGCTGAAAATTCCCACTTTGTTAACTTTAATGCATCATCACTTCTACTTACCTTGACTTCTCTTTCCAGGTTTGAAAATTAAAGGGGAAGTAGAAACTTCCCTCAATTCGCCAGTAGGAGACTGATATTGTGTCTGGACAGCAGCAAGCAAACAAAGAAAAGGCAAAATGCTATGTCTAAACCAGTGTCTAGACTGGACCACAAGAGGACATATTATATGGACTGCGTCTTTGTAACAGTGTCATTAATGAGTTTGAAAAAATAAAAAATAAAGGAAGTTATATCATAAAATGACATGGTAACAATTTGGTGACATGTTGTTATTTACCTCTAAGCTGACTGGCCACTATTTTAGGTAAATCTGTTTAATCACTATTCATCAGACATAGCAAATCAGCCAACCTCATGGCAGCGAGCAACTGACTTTGGACATGTAAACAAAACGGAGATGGGTTGTTGAGATTGAAAATGCAAATCAAAATATGATAAATTGATTTCACATTTTCTTTAAAAGTTTCATTGTTGTCCTCTGTGTATTTTCGAAAGGGCTAATTGAATGGGATTTTCAACCACAAGCATCCTACAGAGAATGGTTAAAAAAAAGAAAATATCTAGCTAGCACTAGTTCCACTGGAAAAAAATGTCTTGCCTATGTCAGAGGTCTGAGAAAATGGCCATTTTAGTAGAAAAGCAACAGGCGCTTCATAACCACTCAACAACCAAGGTATGCTGTATACTGTCTCTGATGGTACCTTGAAGCCGATAGGCTACAGTAGGAGACTTCACTCTGTCAGCCATGAAAAAGAAACCAAGGCTACAGTTCATAATGGGGGTTCATAAAGTTGGACAATAACAGAGATGGAGAATATTTCATGATCTGAAGAGTCTCAAGTTCAGTTGCTAGATTCAGGCTGTAGAATGATAATTTGGGATAGAGACCTCTAAAGCTTGAATCTACTCTGCCTTCTATCCATGGTTCTGGCTGCTGCTGGGGGTATGATAAGAAAGAGAATCATTTCTTGGCAGACTTTAGGGCCAAATGTACTGACTGAGCATTATTATATCCTATCCAGATATTTTTGTTGACACTGTCTACCTGTTTATGATGACATTGTACCCATCTCCTAGCAAAGATAAGGCACAATGAAAAAAGCTCAAAGCATCTTAAACTGATTAATTGATCGACTAAAATCCACTAAGCTCCAATGGCTCCTAGGTGGAAAAGGAGATTTTTATCATAGCCAATCAGCTATGGCAGCTCATTGATGCTATCAGTATACCAGTCATTTAGCAGTGGTTATATCTGTAAAAAAAAAATTATAATGAAGAGAAGGACCAGGAACCCTTTTTGGGGGGATGGTGGACCAGGAGAGTCCGTCTATAGAGAGCTTTAAGCAGAACCTAACAGGATGGTTTGCTAAATAGGGATTTGGACTTGACCGTAATTGGCTGGAGTATAGAGACACATCATGAGGTGATTGAATGCAGGTGATTCTGGGCTGAGTATTCCGCTTTGAATGTGTCTAAAATGAATTTATTGTGTTAAAAGGAAAAACTACACAAAATGATTAAGATTTCATTTTAAACTAATAATTATTCGATTATAAATCTCTTCAAAAGTCTAACTGTGTGAAAACAGTTGTTTGTTAATGTATTTTATGTATAACTTATTGATGCTGCTTGATTTACATAATGCGTAAGACAAAGCCAATCAGGTGTCAGTAGTTTAAATAACATTTCACACATACACTGAAGACACATCCAAATGTTTTGTTTAGGTTTATGTGTTTTTAAAGTGTTGCTTAATAAGAAACCAGATTATTTTTAGACAGTAGTAGTTTGTTTTCTTCTGATAAAGTTGTTATTATTATCATTATTTGTTGTTATATTATTGTTATTAAAATATATCAATGTAAGCTAAGTTATGATTTTTTTCCATGAACCAGTCAGTTTAGGACCCAACCCTAAAGGTGTCAGCACAGCAAAAAATGAAAGAAGACTTAAGTTTTCAGCATCACTGTGACATAACTTCACGGGTTTTGAAATTGGTTAAGTCCAGGATTTAATCTGGAAGAAAATCTGTGGAGTATCATAAAGTGGACTGTGGACTAGACATTTCTAATACATTTGGAGAACATTTTTAAGGCAGAATGGATAAACACTGAGATCAAGGGTCTGGTTAATCAATGTCGTTGTCTCCTTGGGCAAAATACTTCACCTGCATTGCCTACTGATGGTAGTCAAAGAGGCCCGGTGGCACCAGTGTACGGCAGCCTCGCTTCTGTCAGTGAGCCCCAGGGCAGCTGTGGCTACAATGTAGCTTGTGCATGAATGGTTTAATGACTGAATGTAGTGTAAAGCGCTTGACTTGAAAAAAACACAATATAAGTACAGGCCATTTACCACTAACTGCTGAAATTAAACCAAAAGGTGCTTCTTATTTTTTTGCACAATAATCGTACATTTTAACAGGAATACACTTCTAATAGCATTCTATTTAGAGTTCACTGTCTGCTCAGGGAATATTTCTTTTGTCATTCAAATTGATGACTGATCAAAACTGATGGCTTAAGCATACCAGTGTCCTGAAACCAGCATATTTTAATAGCGCTTGACTGGGACTATTCAACAAAAGTGAAAGTGAAAATAATCCAGCCACCTAACTAACGTATAGGCTTAGAATGTATGTGTTAACATGCATATATGTGGTAAAGTATCACTGTTGGCTTTATTTTATTACAAACACCACACCAGCAGGGAAATATAGTAGAGAAATGTGCAGAAACAAGCAGCTGTAGGATAAGATGTCACAGGTTTGTCTCTGATTTCCCAATTGTAAATCTTTTCTTCTGCACCGGCTGATATAATCCGATGCCCCAGAGGAAGAAAAAAATACTCGCAGACAAAGATGTATGATACATTCACAAGTGCAGGCAGCGATACGTAGGTTTTAACACTCATTCACAACCATGTGTTTAGTAATGGATTTTAGCCTCTTTGAATGTTTTTGAAAAAAACAGCAGCTTGTGTGGTATTTGTGATGTTTATGTCTGTAAAACACACCTAGACAGAATCAGTCAGGTGGAGAAGGCAGCAACAAACCTCCTCCTGTGTTACAGTAAATTTTATTTAAGCATCTTTTCCAACACAAAAAAACAAATCACAAATTGAAGACTAATCGTAAAAATACAGATAACATAGAATACATAGCACATAAAGTGCAGATAAAGATAAATAGATCAATAATAAATGTGAGAGCAAAGACAGCAAGTTGAAACACCCACAACTCTGCACCATTGAGCCCCCTCCATGTTTACCCAAGAGCTGACATTCAGATTCAGAGAGCCAGTCATACCTTGCAGATATCCCTTCCTGGCTGAATCAAGTAGTATACCACTATCTATACCGGCAGCTTGTCCTGCTTCGTCCTGCTCTGGCTTAACTGCACTGCATAGCAAACAGGTTACGTTAACCTGGAAACACCTCAGCACACAGGGTTGCATGTAGATCTTCTCTGAAAGATTGCACAATAAAAATGATGATTTTCTTTTCTTTTATGAGTTCTACATCAGTTACTTGCAGGCAGACAGTATGATTGAAAATGTGTTAATAACACAAGAGTGATAATAAATAAGCAAGATATGGATGTTATATCATCATATGACCAATTCACCATCCAAAAATGATCAAGAGATAATTTGCAAGGCTAATGAAGAATAAAATGAGACCCCTATAACATGAATACATTTCTAAATACATAGAATAGAATAGAATAGAATAGAATAGAACTGAATTTTTCTAAAAGCAGGAAAAGGTTGGGCATCTTTGATGCATAAATGCCAATAACCTTTCTGTATTTTCCTGCTGATTCAAAACCACCTCTATCAAAGCTACAGCATTTGTTTGTTTTTTAGTTATTTTAGTCAGTTATTTTATTATTTCATATAATATAGTCTTTGAATAATAATTTCAGATCAGCAGGTCTCACAATACTGAGTAGGAAAGCTTGATTGGTGCATCTCTGTGTTGTAAAAAATAGACACAAGGTTTCCTTCAATCTGCATATTTTGCTCTATATAACCAGACATACTGTGTCATGCATGTCATGCAAAGCTCATATATGCTCACACACTAACACACTGGCAGCAGACAGACAGGCATGCTTGTCAGCAGTGCTGGAGGGCCCTTGGCGGACTGCTGCTGCAGATGCCCATCCCCCCAATAAGAGCCTGTCTGGGAGAGGGGGAAGGGGAGACAGAACTGTCTGGACCCCAGCATGGCAAGCTGTGATGACACAGAATAGAATTTCTTCTACTTAAGCAATTAGAAATAAACCTGATCTAATTTGCTGCATGGGGAATTTCAAAGGTGGAATTTTGTATTTCAGCCCAGACATTTTAATAAGCATTTTTATTAGGAATCTCAATTTTTCTTATGTATTCTTAAGCTATATGCCTGTAGAAAATATGTATTAAATTAATTTAGGCATTTTTAATGGTACACTACTTCACACTATGGGAAAATCAAAGATATAAACTACTTTATACAGTCATGTGGTGTTGGCAAGGGAAACAACAAACATATTCTCTTCACAACATGTGACACCAGCCCATTTTCTGCTTTTACACAGTGGCAGTACAGTTTCCAGCCTCGCTGTACATAATTTGCAATGCCTTGAGCTGGAGATCAATTTTACATATTTAGAGTTTTCCTTCTTTGATGTCAAGAAAAAGTGTTGCAGATTTTACAGAGCCAGATAGCTGCTTATTTCTTTTTTTTTTCCTTCATAAAACCCCTAAGCTGGGTCTATTCTGTGATGTAATGGCTGGCAGGGGAGATGTAGGTCTGAGATCAGCATGCCGTACAGACACATAACACAACCCTAACCCTTTTAAGACACTTAAAATGACAACTTTCAAATGTAAAGCATGTTAAACCCTGTATTCTGTTTTATGTACACCAATTTAGCATATGATAGCCTTTTTTTATCTATGTGTTCGGCACCAATAAATCAGCTACTTTTAAAGAAAATTATTATTATGAACTGGAGTGGAACAGTTAAGTTTTGCACACAAAAACTTTAAACTTGTCATGAATCTAACGTATCTAGTGTTGATTAAAACAATATAATACTGCTTTACTTTTGCACATATCAATTTAGTTTCCCTCAGAGTTGTCTTTATGAGTGACATTTGTTTTGAAGCATACCCCCAAAACAAACGAAAATGACTTTTTCAAAGCAGTTTTCAATCGCTCTTTGGATAATTTCTTATTGGCAGTTTAAAGCACTTAAGCCTAATCCAAACACTGAGCCTCACCATCAGCTGTCTTTGTTTACCCAGCAAAATTAAAAGATAAAACATCTGCCGAAAAGCCTGTTGCAGTTTAAAGATGTTTGTATTTTAATTTTTGGAGTTTTGTAAACCAGTGTCAAAACAAATGAACCTAAAATGTTGCACTTGACAGTTTCACCACTTTGTGCTGCAATTGCCAAAAAAATGCACACACAAAAAAAGAGCTCAGGAGTTTCAGTTCCAGCTGATATTTATTTCCTTCCTTGAAAAAGTTCTGTACACAAGTTTGTATCAACAATCTGACAGGCAGTGAATGGACAAAATTTAGCTGGCATGAGTCAACCTAACCCCCTTTTTTTTTAAATCAGAAAAAAGGGGTGGCTTCTTTGTTTATGGCATGATTAAAGACATTAAATGATAATTCTACACAGCATATTGCACAGGATGAATGAAAAATAAAGTTAATATATTTAAAAACGTTTTCATATATTTATATATTTATAAAAAAACAAAACAAAAACAGTCTGAACTGACCACCTTAAATGTAAGTAAGGATGTGTAAAAGATAGCAGTTCTAAACAGTGCCTGTCCTCGATAGCAACGACATACATAAACACACAATCTTTTTGCTTTATGGTACAGTCAAATATACAAAGATCAAGTTCATTGTTTTTTCCTCTTTTTCTCCACCACGTTCTTTTTTTCTGAAAAAACACAACAGCTAATAATAACCTGAATCGGAAATACAAATGCTATTCACCATGCCATAAAGATACTAAAACAATTATTAGCTAGTAGTTAGCCGACAAGTAGAAAAGATTATATATTCAAATACAACGAGAAACGCAGTACGAGAAAGTGTTGCGAAACTCAGTTCGGAAATTTGAATATGCTTGATGTTGTCATCTTTGTTTTCTTGTGATATGGACAGCCCACCTCAATCCAATGGTCGTTTGGCAAGATGTGACATCAGTGAGAGAAAACATCAAGAAACAGAGTCAAATTTAAAGCTACAATCTTCAAGATGTTGGACACAAGATGCAAAAAGTAACACAAGAAAAAGCAAGTGGCTGCTTTTTAGGATGGTGCTGTTGTTTAAACCACATGCTCACACAGGATGAGGCTCTTAAAAAATACTCCTGCGTCTTAAAAAAAGAAAAAAGAAAAAAAGAGCCTGCAGTCTGGCACTGTAAACGTTGGAAAAGGGGGTTGAGACTGGTGCTGCTTTCAAGTGCTGTCGGAAAAGTCTCTATTATGTTCTAATCACTTAAAGTGTTTCACGTCTGTGCTGCACATGTTCAAGGGTTTGACATCAAAGACGACTTAGGAGTGCTCTTGGATTTTTTCTGTGTGTGTGTGTGTGTGTGTCCGCGCGCAATGGGAGAAATAAGGCCAGGCCACCTGATTTATATTAATATATATGTTCTGTCAAAAAGTGACAGGGTGCCTTTGATTTTAGAAGAAAAAGACAAACAACAGGCACCACAGTGTTATAAAACGCTCAGCTCTACTGTTTGATCTAACCTACTAAAGCGAGAGCCTTAAGTAACGAGCTTACCATAAGCACTTGAATGCAGCATAAAAAACCCAGCCTTGTGAGGGCATTAAAAAACAAGGAAATCCAATACAGCTGTGTTGGTTAGGCTACAGACACCCCCGTGTTCAATATAGATTTGTACAAAAATACACTGAGAAAATAATCAACCTGTTTCCTCTCTTTTAAGTGTCCAAAATGTTTACATTTAAATATAAAAAAGGAAATTAAAAAGTTGTGTGTTCTTAAAACTCTAGCCCTTCGCCTGAGAAGGAAATGTGACAGACACAGACATACTGACAGGATCATGTGTACAAGAAATAACAAACCGAAAGATGCTTGGCCCAGTATATAAATACAACACCCCCCCATATAAAAATGGCATCTGAATACATATAAAGAAAAACGAAGAAATCGCTGATGGTTTCTCTATAGCTATGATCTGGAAATTAACATTATAGAATTTTGGTCCTGATACATATAGAGAAAAAAAATGTGGCGATACAGATCAGCACAGACTTGAAGTTGTGTTTGTGTCCTGAAGTGAGCTGGTGATTATATCAAAGTCCTTTTTTCTCATACAAAAGTAGAACCAAAGCGAGCGCCACCTAGATCCTGTTAAATAACCCTAATACTAGTTAACAAACTGCTTGAACAGTCGCACAGAAAATCTCAGCACAAGATATAGGAACAAAGTAGGCTATCATGCTTAACACGTTTTTTGTTGTTGTCGTTTGTTTCTTGAGAAAATAACTTTTAAAAAACATCAACCCACCTTGGTTTAATTAAAAAAGCCTCTTGGTGATACAATAAAAAACTGTTGCACGGCAGTCCTAGTATGTACCTTTTGTTTTTTCTTTTTTTTAGTGGTGAAATTCACTCGGCGATTGGTTAAAAAGTTGTGAAAATGTCCCTTTTTCCCCTCTCGAAATTCATTGACGACATTGATTAGGTTACGGCGGACCGCAAAACGTGCAAATCAATCACAGTTAAGTTATTCAGTTCAAAACAGTCCAGGACTGAGCTGCCAGGAAACTCTCAGTCTGTCTCCTCTTGTTTCGGCGACCCCCCACACTCCCCCAGTCCAAGAATCCGAAGTAAAGTCCAGAAAGAAAGGCAATTTATTCACTTCAGAGTTAAGTTTTCCAGGGGATGTACATGGACGGGGTTCGCAGTAGTGAAACCCACTAATAAGCTGGAGCTCCCCTGCCTCTGTTCAGTATGTGAACACCAGGTTGGAGATGGTGGACTCCAGCCAGTCTCCCGAGATCATCTCGCTGACTTCGGGTGTGCAGTAGTCGGGGAATTCGAAGTGGGACCCCCCGCAGGCGGACTCGCCGTTCACATCCCAGTCCCTGTCCAGCACCGAAGAGCCGAAGCTCCCCAGCGACATGCTGTCAAAGCTCGGACTCGGGTTGACGTCCAGCAAGTCGTCCTCGAACTCCTCGTCCTCCGAGGAAGACGAAGAGGAGGAGACAGAGGAGTGTGAGCCGGAGGGTGTCGGAGAGGAAGCCCGCCGGCTGCTGCTGCTGTACGTGTGCCCGCTGCGGCGCTCCGAAGCCCCACCGAAGGTGCTGCTGCTGCTGCCGGGGGACTCGGCTCTTTCGTCTCTGCCGCTGGCCGCGTCCTCATAGAGACTGAGCGGGTCGCTGGAGTCCGCCGAGCTGCTAAGCGTTGGGCTAGCGGGTACCACCACAGAGGACGTGGGGCTGACGCTCAAACTGGCTGCGCCGCTTCCGAAAACGTAAACTCGTTTGGGCTTCTTGGCATCGGGGATCTGCTTAGCTGCCGAAGAGACTGATTTGGACTTGTAGAGAGAGTTGTGGTGATGCTCTGCCGGCTGCTCAGAGGCAAAGAGTGAAGCTTTGGTGCTACTGCTGCTCCCGAAAGGTGTTTTTTGGGGTTTGTTGCTGCTGCTTGGTGATTTGGAACCGCTCTTCCTCGCAGACGAGGACGTCTTAGTGCTGGTGTTGTTAGAGCTACCGGTAACTTTTTCTCCTCTCTCACTGCCAGACTTAGATGCGCTCGACTTTACCTTCTTTCTCGGTCGGTATTTGTAGTCGGGATAGTCCGCCATGTGCTTGAGTCGGAGCCGCTCTGCCTCCCTGATGAAGGGGATCTTGTCGCTGTCTCTCAGCAGCTTCCAGCGCTTCCCCAGCCGCTTGGAGATCTCTGCATTGTGCATGTCCGGGGATTGCTCCATGATCTTTCTCCTCTCTATCTGCGACCACACCATGAATGCGTTCATGGGTCTTTTGATGTGACCGCTGGGAGTTTTGCACCACGCCGGGTTGTCCCCCAGCTTGTCGCCGGCGGTTGAGGAGGCTGCGGATCCCGTCGGGGAGAGAGGTGAAGCCGCTTGGTCCAGCTCCATGCACGCCCCGGAGTCGGAGCCTGAGTCCCCGGTAAAAAAGGACAGCGCCTCAGCGGTGCTTTCGCTGTGGTTCATTTTCTGCACCATGCTGTCCGGTTTAAAGGGAGAGCGGGATACTTGCTCTTTCTCCCCCCTCTCTCCTCTAGGTTCCTCTGGTTCACTTAAAAGCAAACTCAGCTCTTTTCTCCCACTCTGACAGTTTGAGCTGAGTGCAAACACTGCACACAATTATTCACTCCTGAGATGCGCAGGATACTTGAAAACACAGTCCAGAGTTGCCTAAAAAGGCTACATACATAAAAAAAGTTTAATTTCCAGGTTCTGGTGGTGTTAAAACAGTTCGTCTCTGCCGTGCGGTGTATACTCGGTGTTTAAAAAAAATCAACACAGCCTTGTGATCACTGAACACAGTCTGCAGATGCAGGAGCAGAGTGCCCACATATGCACTCAGTCACTTACAAAGGGCTCCCAAGTATATAATGTGTAGAAGTGCTTTTTCTCTGCATCTACTCCAAGAGTCAAAAACCTCGCATGCTGCGATAGGGGAAAGAAGTAGGATAAAAAAAATAAAAGCTAGAGCAACTCACACTCCCCTGCCTCCCATCAGCAAAGACTAACAGTCGCTGTTTCAAGCACCCCTTCAGACTACTGCCCCCCTTTGCCTGCATTTATTCCTCTCTGATACAACGGCGATAAAAATCCACCAATCAGACGCTGTCACTACGCTGCTGAACAGAGGCCACGCCCTCAAATGCACCCGATTGGCTCCAAAAGGAGTCTAATAATAATCAGCGCGTGCAATGAGAAGCCTCATGTCTGACCTCATTCCAGAATACAAGAAACTTGAATTTTTTTCCCTTTCTTTTAAAGACGGGCTAATGTTATGAACCCCCTTTTTCACTACCCTATGACAGCCCATGTGTCTATCATTAACATATAGAGGCTCTGCTATATGGGAAATCAATTATATTTGTGCTGAACAGAGCTAAAGAAAAACTACTGCTCTGTTTATCACAGCATTCATTTTTTCACATATACATACAGGAAGGTTGTAAATGGAGGTGACATGTAGCCTAAAATTGAGAAAAACCAAAAGAGCGTGAAGGCAACTTCATCATGATTATTTATTTACAGTAAAACATGCCGTCATTGTTATTATTGTTGCTGTTTGTTGACAATTAACAATTCTCATTATTGTTACCTGCAGGTGCTCATAACTAATCCACATGCTGTTAACAAGACATAGCTCAACAGTTGAGCTGCTCTTGCTTATTGGCACACAAACAGGAAAATGTCTTCATAATCGTTGGGCTGGTTTTAAAGAAGTCTGCAAGCCTACATGCCTGAGGGTTTGAAGCCCTCCCTTCTCCCTTTCCTTCCAAGGCGGGACTGGGCGGGCTTTTTGTCACACAACCAGCCCCTCTCCACCAAACCACATCAGACCAGATAGACAGAGAAAAAGAAAAGGGCAGAGGGGGGAACCGACAAGAAGCCTGTTGCGAGAGTGCACAACATCCGCACAGCTCGAAACTGCAAGTGGAGATCACTTTCCCGTGAAGAGACAAAAACAAGAGCAGGTGTGGGAAGGCGCTCTTATGCGCAGAAGAAATTGCTCACAAGTTGCCACACAGCTGAGTTTGAAGTTATATGCAAAATTTCAGATACCTGATTTAAACCTGGTGGTTTGTAACCCTGTAAATTCTGGGTCAACAATCAGCCTCAGCTTATAGGTGTAATTTACATACTAACAATTCTTAGTATGAACTGCGTTTTGAAGCAATAACCCACCATAACATAAAGGATCATAAAACAACATGTTTCACTTAATAAAATAATAGCTACAACACTTCTATGAATTTCATAATTCGTTGATGTGCAAAGAAAGGGAATGAAAAGCATTGTGCACAATGCTTTGCAGAAATACCGCTAGATGGCGTCGCAGAGCCAAAAAGCGCTCAACGTGCGTGGCTCTGCTGCGGAGAAGTTTAGTGAGGGTAAAAAAAGAGATCAAGCCAGAGAGCAACGATAGCAGTTAGCAGGGGTGAGTTACATAATGCCTCTGTACAACAGAGCGGCATCCAAGCACAACTGCTGGGCAGGAAAAGAGGTAGATGCTCCAAGGTAAGGTGGGGGTATAACAAGTGAAATCATCTTGAAATCCACAGCAGTTTTCTCTTACTCGAATAGGTTTGATTGTAAACACTCAGCGTTTTAATGATTTCTGCAGACAAACCAGCACATATGTCTCTGCTGTTAAGAACCATCACGGATGTAAGTTAGAAATAAAGATAAAAAGGTGAGTTATCAAAAAAAGAAAAAAATAAGACCGAAAGAGATGGTGAGATTTTCTGTGTGTTAGTAAAAGGAAAGGCACAGCTGACTTGAACCCCAACTGGGAAGTCAGTAAGAAAGAATAACAATATACTGGATGCATTTCACTGGATGCAATTATGCTCAATATGGCCTCATATCTGCAGTGCATCCAAGGAAAACGACGCGTAATTGGGCTCCAATTTGTGTGTTCATGGAGCAGAACTGCAATGGAAATAAGAACGTTAACTCACAATCTTGCACTGCTGTGCAATGCCAATTAAATAAGGAAATGCAGGAAATCATTTCATATAAGTGAGTCCTATAGAAGTGGAGGGTCTGAAGAAGGAGTGCTTTAAATATAAATTTCCATTGAACTTGTAGAAAAAAACACAGCTTAGTGGTAATGTGTTGTGGTGAAGTAACTCAATGATGTCCATAATCTTAAAGGGATAGTTTGTTTTTTATATAACTTGAGGGAAATTATATTATTTAACAGCCTACTTGCAGTAGATAACTGATGACATGTTCCTTTTTTTAGGAATCCAGTTTGAGTTCTCCTGGATCTTGACAATTAGATCTAAAAAATATCATACTGTATAGTGGTTTATATCATAATACTTGATTTGCAGCAAAACTGGGGATTATTTATGCAGAAAATGGAGGCAGGATGTGATATATCTCAGACTTTTATTTATTAAACACGTAATGAGAACAGAAAAGACAAAGAGATTTTATTCAAGGGAATTATATAATAGAAAAGTAAGGCAGGGTAAAATAAAAAAATGCCTCTTCAGACTATAACAAGATTTCTGCTTTAGTTACTGCTTTAATTGCTACTTTTCCAAATCACTTTACTTATCAAGCAATAATAGTACTTAGTACTTAAAAAAACTATCTGTGTTTAGACAGTGGCGGTTCACATTGGAGTTTTCTGTTTTTAATAGTGCTCACAGCTAGCTATACACACTGTCTTTCTGAATTATTTTATCATGTTATATCATCTTATAAACCGCAAAACTTATAACGTGTTTATTGGGTTTTGATATCATAAACAGAAACAATGTACTGCATATTTGCAGTGGTGGTTCTAGGCCAGAATTACCAAGGGGGGCAGGGTGAGGCCATTGTTTTCTCATGGAAGCACAGAAGAAAGGAATGCAACAAAATTATAATTGGGCAACAGTTCATTGTTTGATATTTTAAGTCTTCTACACATGAAAACAAACACTTGCAGTTCAGGAGCCGCAGGTTGCAGACCCCTGATAAAAACTATGATCCTATCTTAATAGAACTGAAGCTGAAAGTGCAATAGTTTAACTTTACAATACTTGCTAAAGCAAAACCGGATGCGTAAGAAATAAATTGCTGTAAGGGATCAATTAGTCACAGCATCTGTGCCAGCGCATACTACTATAAGAAATTGATTGGTTATTAGGTCTTCATTACAGTGGTCAAGGCCAGTTTTGCAGGGGCATTGACACTTGTTTAAAAACAAATATATTTGTAAAGTTTGAAGAAAGGTTAGATATTTTTTGTGTTTTTTTTAATACAAAAAACACAGATAAGAGTCTGAAAAGTGTGGCATACATTTGTATTCGGGCAAAAATGTGTTACCCTCATAAATTGCTATTAGAGCTGAAAGTCTTTATTGCCTGTATAACTTTAAAACATGAAAAGCTTTACATTTTTGTTGATTCATCTTAGCAAAGTAGCTGAAGTTGACCCAGTCAGACTGAGCAAAGTTTATTTGGACAAGCTTGTTTCTGGCAATTGTGCTACAAACATGGTTCTTTGTCAGTTTTTTAAATGATGGACTGTTCAAGATGTATAAAGTCTGAGACATTGTTTTAGAACTTCTGTTAAAAAATCCCAAACTACCGCTTAGACTACTTCTGTTGAACTCTTATAGAAACCCAAAGCACCCGACTGGACAGCTGGTAGGCCTTTTAGGTTATATTCTATTTTATCCTATTCTATTCTGAATCCTAAATAAATAGGACCTTTCACCTAGTTTTGGCTTCACGGTTTGTCTCTTGGCAGACTTTCTGTGTCTCTTGCTCTCTCTGCATTTCTCCCTCCCTCTCCTTATCCCTTTCTGTTTTTCTGTGTACACTTCAGAATGAGTCACACACACACCTAGATACGCAAATACACACACACACAAGGACACACACACGCACGCGAGCTGAAAGGATAAGCACAGCATTCAAACTTTCCCCCTCTCTTTCTCCGTCTTATTCTTTTACCGCCATTGTTTCCGCGAGGTACAGCTGCCACGCGAGCTGGAGTGGGTCGCGTGCCAACCCTAATCTCAACAGGTGTTCTTTTTGTGCCGCCCCCCCAACCCCCCCTGCTCCTCCTACCAACCTCAAACTTTCTTTATATTTGTTCCTTATCTTGATCTTTCTCACAGCTTCCCTGAACATTTTCCTTGTCTTGTTCTTAGATTCAAAATATAACTTACTCATGTAGGTGTAAAACTGAATCAGAAGTAAAATAAAATATGAAATTTGAGTTGTGTTTCAGGTTGTAAATATACTGCGCATTAGTTTAATGCATTTTTAGAATGAAATAGTATGAAATGATCCTATGGGATGTTTTTAAAGCAAAAGGCAGCTGAAAAATGTTTCACAGCTTCAGTTCTGCTTCATATTTTGTTCCATTCTTCCCCCTTAAGACTGCATCCCCCTAACTACTATGTTTAAGTTTAACAACGACCAATTTCCTGTAAGGGCAAACTGAACAATGCATTCTGAAAATATGTCAAAATCTTAACAGATTCCTCTTAATAAGTTCTCCTGTGGACTGGAGTGCTGCTAAAAAGTCTCCATACCTCTCTCTACACTTTGTATGTGTACTCCCTCCTCTGCTCTCTCTCACCCCCCACCCCCCAACTTTCTGCTCAGTTTAGATCAGTTTGCTTTATTGGCATCAATGCTAGATGAGGAATGCTGCCAAATCACCCCCATCTCCCTTTTCTTTTCTCTCCCCCTTCTCGCTCCGCAGATAAATCCGATCTGAGGTCATCTGTTATTCAGAACACTGACACCATATGGTGCACCACCCACTCGGAGTACATCTAGTTGGTTTCATGAAAACTTAAAATCTTCCCATATTTAAATATTAATGGAGGTGTGTATTGACCAGCTGTCACAAACACTACTTAGAGTTTAGCTGACTCGAACTTTGAATCTTTAGCAGTGGTACATTCACTAACAGCATGCTGATCTTTCATAACACATCGAGGCGGCTCGCTAGAAGAAGTTGTACAAAACAAAGGGTTAAATCCTGACATGAGAACACTATCCAGTTGGCTGCAAGGGAAAAAATATATTTTAAATAAGGTGCATGGAAGTTGACTAGAAAAATAATCAGGCTTTAAACAAAAGCCTGTAGTGATATAAACAGTTAAGATCCTGTCCAATCATTTGCTCATCCCATCCAAAGGTTGACCTTTATTGCAATTAAAATGCAATGCTTAAGGCCAGGCTCTTCTTTTGTTAAAATAGAGGTGCTATGAATGCAGACCAGGGACTAGTGGGAATACACTGACTTTGAATTGCGATTTAAAGAAGTGAGAAACATTTCAGTTGTTTATGAAGCTTTTGTAATTGAAATTGGAAAAAGTTACCATGCTTAATACCTCAGATTATTTCCAAGTTATTAGTAGGCAAGCTACTGTATTGACTGTGGAATACTAAGTGAAGTCTTAACTGGTAAATGTGCACATGCATAGGAAATCTACATGTTTCCATTGTGATAAAGTGCTCCAGTAGTTAAAAGATAGATAGCAGATTTTGTATGTAGATTTAAAAAAACACACCAGTCAAAGACTAAAGATAACAAATATCTGCCTCCTTTAAATGAGATAAACAAGAGTTTAATAACTGAAATTAAAAGATTGTATATGTCTTATAATGGCTGGATGTGGCTAAAACAGATGCAAAAGCCTATTTATGGAAATAGGGCTTGTACTGTTTTACAAAATTACTGAACTCTTTAAGGTTTAGACCACAAACATTCCTGTATTTTACAAGGAGTTTAATATTACAGGAACAAATTTGCATGAAATTGTAAAAATCAGAAGAAAAAAAAAGCTTTTTCTTTAAAATCTTAAGGACGTTTCATAAAACAACATTAATGTTTTCTTATTTAATCAAATCTATACTTTGTAGGATCGCATTATACTGCAATAACAGCTGCATGTTGTTTAACAGTTTAACATAGGGCTACTCTCTCAATTTTCACTTCCGAGCAGTCTTTTTGTTTTGTTTTTTTTAATTTTGGGGGTCATTATCTTTGATTGTCTCTAACAGGTATTTTTCTAGTGTCGCTCTGGACGTGGCTCCATTTGTTTTTGTATCAGTCATCATCACCATACCTTTCTCTGCTAAAGTCAAGAATCCCCACATCATGATTCTTCCAGCACTATGCTTCACCATAGGAATGGTTTTGTTCAGGGTTATATACAGGTTTAGTTTTCCACCACATGCCACAATTGTTTAATTGTATGGATAAAGGTTACATTTCGGTCTCATCTGACTGCAGCACCTTTGACCCCATGAAATCCCAGTACAGTACATCTAATTATATGTTTGTGACATAACAAAATTTGGAAAAAGTTAATGGGTAAAACGCAGTGGCAGATCTGACTGTTTGAACTTGTACAGAATAGCATTGGGTGACTTGATACTCATGCTTATTCTCTTTATGTGATCTGGTAACCTTACCTAAACCCAAGCTTGAAAAGAGTAAATGAAAAGACCCCATGCGAACAGCACCAATCCCTATAAGACAATGGGCACAATGAAGTTCTTTGATTTATTATATTTTTACTGTCAACAACATCGGTGTTGCCAGTAGAGTGTTTTTTTTTTACAACCCCTTAACAGACAGATGGCTAGTTACTGTATATGTGAAATGTATTTATTCAGTCATATTTCAAAAAGGTTGTTTGAACAGGTGTTTTTACATGTACACACACACACACACACACACACAGACAAAACACACACTTGAGTGTAAACACACACACCTTCAGCAGCTAAGTGTTATCTTATCCAGAAAGAGCAGCTGCAAAGTATGACCCTAACTTAGCTGTTAATGATTTGTGATGAGCATGTAGAGTGTGCATGTGTCTCTTGGTGTTTATGTACCTGTTTTACCACCAAGGTCTCTCTTTTCCCTAACTGACAGGAGCCGATTTTTAGAGATCCAGCTTTGATTTGTGAAGTTCAGCAGGTTGAGTTTGAACATCTGTCACATTTCAAGGTTGTTTCTGCCGAGGAAAGCAAACACAGAGAGAAACTACCATGGCAGTGATTAAGAAGAATACACACACACACACACACACACACACACACACACACACACACACACACACACACACACACATAGCAATCAAATTGGTGACAACCTTCTGGTATATGAATGACATTATATTTGCTTCTTACACATTATGTAATGTTATATTTCCTTATGTAGTCTGGTTAAATTAGATGATGGGAAATATTTAACAATAGATTTTGAGCAACATTGGGTCTGTTCACTCTACCAAGTTTAATGTGTTTAGTTAATTAGTTTTCATTTACTTTAGCCCTGAGATGCTCATGTTGCATAGCAACAATGCTTGCTTTGGAAGCATGTAAAAGTGAGATACAGTATGCTCTGCTTATGTGCTCAGTAAAAACAATAAAAATGCTAGGTAGCTAAACATTTTTAGAGATCCCGCTCCATAGTGCATATATACAACTCCATCTATACAAATATAAAGTGCAAGTAAAGGGAAATATATATATATATCAGTTAAAATATAATAAGTTTAGAACATTACATAATTCAAACCTTTCTTACTGACTCAAAGGTAACAGTCATTGCCAGACTTGGATTGTTTTAAAAGATAAAAAGTTAAAAACTGAGATGTAAAAAACATGAACTTTTAGAAGCTTGTCTTATATGCAGAGGCAGGTCCTGTCTGTCAAAAGAAAATCTTCTATCACCTCTTTCATTTAGGATCCACCAGATCCATCTAATGAGCTGACCTAAGGAAACAAGATGGGAAAATTGTTTGCAGCAGGCTGGACAGATGTGCTTGACTAAAACCATTAAGAGTTAAAAAAAAAAAGCAGAGCAAAAAAAAAAACAACTTAAAATTGATCATGAAAAAAACAGACAGCCAGTGCAAAGAGGCTAAGATTGAAGTGATATCATGCTGTTCTTTCTTTTTACTTGCTAAAGACTATGCTGCAGCCCTTTGGACGACTTAAAAAGAGAGTGACCTATCTATCATTGTATCTGTCTGTGGATTTTACTGAATACATCAAAGTGGAAGGATTTAAATACATTTTTTCTCTTATTGTATTTTTTTTTTTGTTTAAATACAGATGTAACCAAATGTAGATACTGGAGGGAAATGATGTACTTTTATTTTGATACTGTCTAAAGACAGGGGGGGGGGGGGGGGGGGGCATGGCTTATGGCAGTGGCAGGGATACATAAGTTGGG
>JAUZNJ010092936.1:0-22216 GCA_034780135.1 Jordanella pulchra
AGCAGTAAAATGTTGTTTCACTTGATGAATTTCCTTCAGAAAATATTCACTCAGCTATGCAAAACATGAAGGGGTGCTAATAATGGTGAGCAGGACTGTACATGTACTTTGGCTCAGGGTTTATGTTATGGCATGTGATTTTATAAAATGTATATTTTATAAGAGAATCTATTATTTCTTTTTCAGGATCAGTATTAGTTGACATTTATTTTACTTTTGGGATCAATAATGATATGCTGGATTAATTCTTCTCACCCACATGCAGAATCAACAAGTCCAACTTAGGAAAAAAAGGTTTTATTTCTTTCAAGAACAGGCAACAATAGATTGGTCTCCTTGATGTTTCTGGCAAAGGTTTGTGTCACGCAATCGGAGGCTCCTGGAAAGAGAGTTTGGTTATTGGTGGCCAGTAATGAGTTGATCTGGTGCAGAAGAGGCAGCTTACTTATAATGGTTATGGTGAAGTATGGGAGAAAGGCGCTCAGGGATCCTGTGTGGAGACTGGTTGATGGTACTTCCAAAGGCGAGTGCGGGGTAGTAGGTGACTGAGAGCCAGAGGTAGATAGAGCTGAGTGGAGATGGGAGAAAAAAGGCATAGCTCAGTTATATTTTACAGCAAAGGGAAGTACTTGCAGGAAGTTTCCACTCAAGGAGAAAACAGTTGAACAGATAGTTCTAGGAAGGTCCAATGACAAAATCGGGAAAAAAAAGCAACAAAAAGACTATTAAACTTCAGCTATGAGATCAAGAGGCTGTTCAAAAAAACTTGAGATAGCAGACTACAGGAGGTGGTCAGAGAGACTACCGACAGATGTTAATCATCCAGCACTGAGTGAAGCCTCTGCTGCTCCTTTATCCCCAGCACTCTGATGAGCTCCACCTGTAAAGGCTGCCCAGGCTCTCCACCAAGATCTTCGCTGGAATAGATGCATTACTTGCACTCCCCCTCACATGCACACAGGAATCCTGACAAATAAAGTATTACAAGGATTAAAGTATTTTTTTGTATTGAACTGAATCGAGTTGATCAGCTTTTCATCCACTACAACTATTTGGCACTGTAAGTATTTTTCTTCTTAAAAAAGAATGACTGAACCAATAATTGGACATATATACTTGGGATAGTTACCATTTTCCGCAATTTGTCATCTGACTTTATCGAAAGGGAATTTACTCAGCCTAAATCAGGCTTGTTCAGATGGTCAATGTGTACGTATACCTGCATGATTAAATCCATACATTTTTAGCTTGATAATTACTTTTTTGTATAACTATTTCATTACAATACATCAATGTCCAAAAACTAATTTATAACCCTGAGACTTAGTTAGACAGTTAGTTGTGTTAGCTGCAAAGAAGCCTATTCATATGTTATTTGTTGTTCTGATGTTATTTGGTTATTGGTGTTGGAGATCGATAGACGGATCTGTGCGGCCTCTGCCATAATGCAGTCGCTGCACCGGTCTGTTGTAGTGAAGAGACAGTTGAGCGAAAAAGCAAAGCTCTCGATTTACAGGTCGGTCTACGTTCCTACCCTCACTATGGTCATGAAATCTGGATCATGACCGAAAGAACGAGATCCTGGATACCAGCAGCCAAAATGAGCTTTCTCCGAAGGGTGGCTGGGCTCTCCCTTAGAGATAAGGTGAGGAGCTCGGTCATTTGGGACAGGCTCGGAATGGAGCCACTTCTCCTTCACATCTAAAGTAGTCAGCTGAGGTTGGTTGGACATCATGTCCCCTGGACGCCTCCGTGACCCAGTCCCGGATAAGGGAAGAAAACGAGTACGAGTCATATTTTTTAGATTTTTTTTTAAAATCTTTTAGTAAGCAATAGATTAAAAAATCATTTACCGTTTATTCAGTGAAACAAAATACTCTACTGTACAAAATGAGAAAAAAATTCAAAGTGCATACATACTTTGGCAAGACCCTACACAACATTTCAGTTTAAAGGTACATTTTTATCTTTCTCTTCCTTGTGGTTTGTTTTCTTTATTTGCCTTGATTCGTTTTTATTGCTATATTTTGTTTCTCAGACTGTCCGGCTATTTTAGCGGGAAGACCTTGCTCTTGATCATGTTAATAAAAAATTTTATTTGTACACTTAACATTGACCCCTGAAATTTTCAAGCATAAACAATCCAACTAGAATCAAATGATGAGCTGTGCCTGTGACTATACCTACTTTTTAAAAGAACCAATTTTAAATTCTGTCTTCAGGCCCTCTGTTAGTAACAGCCTGTCAGGAAGATATAATTAGTTCTACTAAGCATCTGAAAATACCAGAGATAACATGGTTTGACAGGCATAAAATTTTGTTTTTGCATTGACAAGTTGCTTCCACAGGAGTTAGTTGGTAAATGTAGGTTACAATAGATGAATAAACTAAAACAAGATACATTTGTCATGATTATCATTGGCCTGTTTTTTTTCCCATTTTGTTTTTAAAAATGCTTTAATTCTGATTTTTGTTCAATTAATGTCCACTCGATTAATGTATTATAATAGAGTGAAAGCTTTTTTTCACCATCTTCTGTTATGCAATTTTTTTTCCTATGTTTCGTGTCCAACAGTGTGGAACTTAAAATTAGTGTTTTAGTGCCAAAGAAAAATCAAATAGATTTACTATCAATGTGAGTATTATAACTTTCACTATAATGCTCTGCTTAATATACTATACAAATATAAACATTTTTAGCCAATCATTTTAGGATGATTTCAAATGGAATGGACACAGAAAGAGAAACAAAAGGGATAAAGTATAAAGACATGGCAAGAGGTGAGGCAAGAAAGGAGAGACAGTGATAAGAATAGTGGAGAGAAAAAAGCGAAGACAAGATAATGTCATCAGAGTCTGCTTTCACACCTGCAGAGAGAAATAGAGAGATCGAAAACAACAGAACAAACAGCAAAAATCTTACAAGTACAAGTAACCTTGGACGTATCACATCATTACTGAAATACACAAAGTATTTCATGCAAGAGGTATTTAGTGGAAGCCGCACCTAATTACAAGGTTTATCTGTATGGGTGTGAATCAAAGCATGTGTCCTTCTCTTCTATTCTAGGGACAAGAGCAGAGCTATCAACCACACGCTCCCATGAGGTCCCACCAGGGACCACCCAGACCAGCTCCAGTACATGGACGAAAGACCCAATGCAACTACAGAACCTAGTGATAGAGGAGACAACACAACAAGCTGTTCACAGAGCTAGGACTGCCCAAATGCATCCTATCTTCCCCCTGCTCAAATATATCCCAAGGAAAGATAGTCCATATTCAAAACTATAAAAGCACTCAGAGAGCGCAGACCTCCGCCTAGCAGCGCATTGGTTTGTTTGTTTGTTAGCAACTTATATCATTATAACCACTGACAAATGACTACATTTTGATGATGATCCGGATAACCATCGGGAGGCAGAACACCCAAGTAACCGTGGGTCTATTCCAGACCTACCTTGGAACAACAATGGTATGAGGCAGGAAGCAGACATTCACCAGCACAGACCCTATAAGTGCACTGCTTGAAGCCATCAGTTATCAACCCCAAGGCCTTCAAACCTCACCTCAGTGGCGACCACAGTCCCCAGACCCCTTTGTGAGTCCACCCCAGGGGCTCTGGAGACCTGCAAAATCCAGATAAATAAAAATATTCCAACTGTAATGCTATTTCCAGAAGACCCTGTCATTCCTTTGCACAACATAAGCGGTTTCTGTTAGGGTTTTTTTTGTTGTTTTGTTTTTCTTTATTAAAACATAAAGTTATGGTGTGAGACAAGAAACAGCTGGGAGCACTCTTAGGAACCACTGAAAGGGAGACAGATAAGTAAGTGGCTGTGACATGAGCAGTGAGAACATATCAGCACTGAAATAAAGCATACTAACTTTATTAGAGTTTGAGAGGTTGCATCTGACTAACTGAACCTGGGGCTCTGTGTCCACAAGGTGATATTTCTGAAATTACAGGACTGGGGGATAAAGGAGGTTTCACAAGCTCAATGTACAGGACTGAAACAGAAAGGAAAACCGAGTGAGGTTCATACACCAAGGACTGAGTAAGGCAGGGGTATCCACTGAGCTACACAGGGCTCTTGGTCATGGTACAGATCCATAGCTAAGTGTCCAGAAATTAGAAGCCAACGGTCAGTCAGGCTGGGGCAAAGCACAGACTGTGAAATCCGGTGATGAAAACTGAAATGCCAGATGATCTACCAGCGCAATAGATTTCAAGGATTTTGCACAGGCTAACAGTGAGGGGCAGGTATATGCAGATTCACAGGAAGGACTGCAGGTAATTGAGGTGACGCAGCCTGTCAATCAAACCTAGAAGAGTCATCAGCAAATGACCAATTAGCGATCTCAATGTGTCCGAAATGAAATGGCTTTTCCCTGCAGGAGCACACTATGTCAATGTAACCAGGATTTTGAATTAAGAGAGCATGGGTATTTTCTTTAAAAGACATGTAATGAAATGTTAAGTACTGTCAGAAGGAAATGTCGATTCAGAGATACATGTCCTAAAGTAGTAGTAAAGTAGAAGATGATAGAACACAGTTAATCCTATATCCAAACATAAAAAGTTTTGGAAAAGTTTTTCTTTTTTTTCAGTAACCACTTCCAGAGTTCACTAAAGAGCGTTGTGGCTCCAGAGTCTACTCTTTGGATCTGGCATCCCTTTTAGAAACATCCTTCTGGATGTCTGGTAGAACTCTGTACCATGCCTTGGTCGGTTTTACTTTACCCATCTGATTTCTCTGCCCCATACCTCCTTCCAAGTTTTTCTCTGTCAACTGAGATGCAAACTTTGCTTTTCAACAGTATCTATAATACTTGTTAAGTAAAACTAATGCCCAAATGATAAAGATTACAGACACAATAGCATTGATGTAAAAAAAAGCTTGGTTGTATATTTGCTAGCTTGTATCGTGTTAATTCTTGACAAGAAGAAGCTTATTTGAAAAGCAAGCTGTCCTGAGGTGTATTTAATTATCCATTAACATTAACAAACTGGACACGCATGTGCATTCTTTCACAATACCTCACCATAGTTCCTTTAAGTGTAGCTGCTTCCAAAATTTGTGCTTACCTTTCAGTTCTCAGCCGGTTTGCTGCTGAAATATTTTACTATCAATTTGTTTAGATAAGACAAGGAAAAGGTAAAGTAAAAGCTTTTCCAAACAAGATTTAATTAGGTGAAAAACTGGACAATCCACAGCTCAGGGGAAAGTGCATTTCTTTTAGCCTGTTCATTAGTCTGTGCAAGGATGTGTGCTTGAAAGTGTCCAATTAATGTGCAAAGCTTCCGCCTATGTCAGTGACTTGCTTGCAATTAAGGAAAAGAATCACTAAAAATAAAACTGTCTCTTTGGTTGCTAAACAATAAGCAAGTGGATAATGTTGTTTTTGAAGATCTGAGGATAGAGTTAATCACTGACAGAAAGTTTCAAACTTTTAAGATGCAGATTAACATGTAACCTGTCAAATATGGCTTTTAAAGATTAAGCAGACCTATCAATTAGATTTAGACTTTAGATACATTTGTAGGACACATGGTGGGATGCTAAGAAAATGCATTACAGGAGCTGGCAGCAGATGAGAAAAACTCAGTGATAGCTTTTTTTTTGGTGAATGTCTGGTTTTAAGGCAATAGATCCTGGTTTTGGCGACATATTTTTCTTGCTGACAGGCAGTGAAAATGATGCAATGAGCCAACTGATCTTTCCCTTTGCAAGATCACGACCTCTTCTATCCTGTCTTGAACTCTATGTCTCTTACTCTATCTATGGCACCAGAGATGGTGTGGTTAGGGTTTTATATTTCTAAGAAACATTTTAAAAAATGAGAATTAATATTTATATAATAAATTGATGTATTGCAACAGTTCTGGTAAGAGTTTTGTCCCATGCAGTACATGAAAAATATCATACAGAAATAATATTTTCAACATTGTCTCAACATTAATTGGCATACTTGGTAAAAAGGTGGAAAAAAACAACAAATTGGTTTAGAATAGAATAGAATAGAATAGAATAGAATAGAATAGAATAGAATAAAAATGAATAGAATAAAATAAAAATGAATAGATAGAATAGAAAAGAATAAAAAAGAATAGAATCTTCATCAGCTTTATGCATGGGGTTGGTAACATTGTCCAACAGTGGTACGTTTTTTCAGTCCTTTTGCCTATTATCCTGTGCACTGTTATCATCCAACATCCAAGGACAGAGCTGGCCAAGGAGGCCATTTTACCACTGCCTTTTAACTGCAGATAAACTGCTGCTGCATCATGTCAAACCATCAACGATAGCTGATGCCACCAAAGAGAGAAAGAAAATCTTCAGGCGCTCCCCTTGCATTCTAAAGGATCCTATCCTCGTTAGCAGGTAGTGTCTGCTCTGCCCTTTCCTTTAAAAAGCATTAGTACCATTACTCCAATTCAGTTTATTGTTAAGGTGAAAACCCAGATCATTTTAAAGGTCCACTATCTCAGTTCCCTAGATGTTCACCACTGGTAATGGGATGGATCTGTGTATGCAAAAAGTTCAATTAGTGGAGATCCTTCATGTTTTTAGTCTAGTCCATGATTTAGCACCTAATGGCTTTTCGGCAGGACAAGGTGATGACTGGCAAATGATATTGCTTATTTCTTGTGCTCAAATTATTGCAAAGGTGTACCATAACATAATTCTGTTAACAGTGTGCTTATAATGTTTCTTTCAAAATGTTTTCCTATAAGGATAGAATTTGCTGTGTACAGTATTTTATTCATTCAGATAGTACATAAAAGTTTCATAAAGGGTATGTAAATTTACACAGAGAAGTAAAAGCAAATGGTTGTTGCATCGAGAATAACCGGGTGCCCTCACATGATTGCTTCTTTCAAAAACCTGTCCTTATGATGAACTGCAGAACTGCAATTCCTCATTCCTGTTAGAAAAAAAATGCCTTTCATCTTATGCAAATGAGTGAAAAATGAGGAAAAATGAAGCATTAAAGCACCTTTCCTTATCAATTAGTGAATTTAAATACCTCTCATTAGGGCTTCCACTTTGATGCTTCTGGGTAATGTTGCTCAGTGTGGAAACGTCTAGAAAAATTACTTCTTAACTGCAAGTTTGAATTTACCCAGAGGAAGATGGCTTTTTGCTGAATTCAAAGGAAAGCCTTTTTCCCTAAAAGGCAACAAATTAATGGTTATCAGTAAAAACTGTTTAAAACCCTAATAGTTATTCAAAGGAATACACAGATTTTTAAAAATATTTCCTTTGATATTTACTTTCTGCTGATCAAATGAAGTTTATAGGTTTTGTTTAAAACTATTTGCTTTCTCACTCTTAGATTAATTCAGGATGTCTCTGCGTGTACCACTTGCTGACTTAGTGGGAAGCTTAAGCCAAAATCATCCGTAGCTGTTTTTCAAATTGTGTAGCTGTTTTTCAAATTGAATTTGACCTCTTAAAAATCATTTTTGTTTCATTCAAACATTTTAAAATACAGCATTTTTCCCTGACCAAAGTTATTCAACCCTTTTAATGAAATAACATCCAGTTCTAGCACATGCATGGACATAAAGACAAAAAAACCCACAAAACAGGCAAATATGAATAGGATCTCCCTCCAGACTGAGGGAACTTAAGGGAACAAGCTAGAACTTAAAGAGTTCTCTGTTTGATGCAGTCAGTTTATGTCACGTTGTGATGTTCTGCACTCCACCTCTGAGTCTTGCCAACATACTTAATCCTGTCAAAGTTTAGAGGCTGAAATAACACTTGGCGATCCTCTGGGAGTGGAGCTTTTAACAAGCCACAGCATGTTTTTCTTTTGTTAACATAGGGGCAGACAAGTTCTTTAAAGTTTCAAAAGCTAAGATGAACTGTTGCAGTTGTGACTCTTTATCTCGTTTTTTTTTTTATTGCCTATGAAAGCAGCAAGTGGCACAATGGATTAGACGTTTTGTTTACCCATTTTGTGAGTGCTGTTGTCTCTGGGTCAATGTCCTTCGTACCACTGATGAGTTTGTGTACAAGGTGTGTCTGTTTATCTGCCCACATGAGGCGTCCTTGTCCATTAGCATTTGTACCAATGTATAAAAAAGAAATGACAAATTTCCTTCCAACAAACTTGACTTGTAAAAAAATGATATCTGAAAATAGCAAAACGCTGATTTCTTCATGTCAGAAAGATTTTTGTAATGTTCTGTCACAGGCTTGGGTAAAGAGTAAGAGTCTCTGGAGTGTGATGGGCTGCAACATTATTTAAAAATGTTTGAACATCATCAATAATATTAATGTTTGTTCATTTTTTTAAGGTATTTTTTACTTTTTTTTTCCAGTAGCAGTCCTACGTTTTATGTTTCATGAATCATCTGTATAATTTATAATTCTTATTGTACACCTTTTTATATCTTTTTATTTACCCGTAAATAATTGTATATTTATGCATACCTTTGTACATTTTTAGGAAATTTGTATCACATAATGAGGTTAATTTCTTTCTAAAATCTATCCATAACAATAATATTTGATTTAATATATAATTTTCAATTTTATGTAATCAAGTAATTTCTTTATGCAACTATTCTTTCCTCTGTTTTTACTTTCTGAAAATCTACCAATGGTGATATAATTTTTCTTTCTATAGTTAATAGTTAACAGTAACAAAAGGTACATGATCACATATCTGTTAGCAGAGTCCATTATCCATATTTTTATATAGATTATTTGTATGTTATCTATTAGATTAACAAAGTGAAAAAGCCAGCACTGTACATAAAGTTTGTAAACTCTTCTTTTATTTTATTTTTTCAGGAGGTTAATGTTAAAGTCCCCACAAATGTTCAAAATCTTTCATGTTAATATCTTTGAAAACATATTATCCCATCCCTAAATATTTCATTATTTAGGCATTCAGGGAATCTATATATGCAATTGATCATTTTGTGTTTTTATATCGTTCCTGAGTAATTTTTCACCTTTTGTTTATTTCCATTACCATTTACTGTTTTCCTTTATGAATTTCCCCTTTTTCTTTTCCCTACAAACAATTCAAATAACCTAATATTTCTTAATAGTTTTCACAGAATTAAACTGGCGTCATAAAGAATATGATGATTATTTCTTTTTTGTGTTCATCTACAGTTTTCAGTTCATATAAAGTCCAACATATATCACACAAATAAAATTGAATCATTGTGCTTAATGGGAAATAATGAGAGAAGGAAGGCTGTGATTAACTGTCTGGATAATGTAAAAATGACACTGTCAGTGTATTGGCAGTGTCATTAGCTTTTTCCCAATGTCACACCATATCAATATTTTGTTTAGTGCTTTTATTACAGCAGAAATTTTCTGACAGGTTCAGATGGACTGAGAAGAAAGAAAAGCGTCAACACTATGTCCTACATAGATCAAATGCTTATTTGTCAACTCATCAGACCTTTAGCTGTTGTTAAAATACATCACAGTACTTTATGACTTTCTCAACATTTAAACGCTACTGTCAGCAAACAATAAAATGATGCTAGGGAAATATTTTTGGACAATAATTAGAGAATCAGGATATCAACAAAAGAGTTTCTGATCCCTTTGAATGCAACCTACATTTTGCAGTTTATATTTAGAATCTTCTCTAAAAAAAACAAAAAAACAAAAAAAGCATTCAGTTTGACAGTCTGACAGATTTAAGATGGCACTAAAAAGGCTTGATGATGAAATACATAGATGTTTTCAAATGCTTTACTAATCACTATGAACTTTTTATTTTTACCAAAAAGGCAGAAATTATCTAATTTCAGATAACATAAACTTTTTCTTATAATAGATTGAATAGCACTAAGATTTTAAAGGTTAAATTTATTGTTTTATAATCTAAACCTGCTTTAAACTACTCCACAACTCTAAACTGTCTGCTATGTTCCTTGGTTTAATGCTGTTGTTTGTTAAGAAAGATTTACTCAGAAACCTCTGGGACCCTCACAAAACACCTGGGAACAATTAACATACAACTGAACTTCCAATTAATCGTGGGACCTCTAAAATACACAGATTGTACTTGATTTAATGTAGGACTGTTTTAATAAAGTGAGGAGAAAGCTTTTGAGCAACACACTTTTCTGATTCTTCCTTTAGCAATTCTTATAAACATGTTAAGTTTGTTGAAAAGTGCAACATTTGCAAGATCCCCCTATTGATTCCCACAAACAAGCCTGAGATATAAAGTTTAGTAGGCACACGAATAATGAATCTAAACAAGTATCAGAGTGGTCTTATTTCAAATAATCCTCTCTCTTGTTTTTTTTTTTTCTGATTTCCTTTGTTGAATCAGTTACAGCTTTTGTTCCATCAACCTTACCCACCTATAGTTTACTCAAAAATCCAACAGTGAGTGGGATGAGTGCAGTCCAAAAACCTTTGATATAGTGGCTTAGTTCTTGGCATCTCACCTGTCTTGTAATCTGGTGCATCAGGACCGAGGTGTAATGATATTAATGGGTTTCGCACATTCAATATGGTTCACATGTGAGAGCAATACATCTCCTTGCTCTGTAGTTCATCCTCCACAGTATTACTTTCTCTGTGTCTGTTATAAGCCCAAAACCTGATCCCAAATGTTGCATTTATGGGGTTATAAGAAACACAACAGTTAAGTTAACCCAAGGGATATAGGAAGATAGAGGTTTTAAAAAGTTTCAATACGCATAACAAAACCAAACTAACTGGCTGTGAAAGTAGGTTGTTGTGATTGATTCCTTTTAAAAAAATGTTTATTTGACAAATGTGTGTGTTTACTTCACTCTCTGCAGCCACCACATGGTCTCTTGAAGAAAACTACAGACCTACATTTAGCTTGGTTACTTGAACTTCGCTTGAAGAATCGGCACCTGTGGAGTCCGGCTTGGCTTTTATGGATCAAATCTGGCGTTATCTTTGATTCTGGGAGTTCTACATTCATTTTGTAAAATAGGGCCCTGTTATCAAAGTTTCACCAGCATGTCTGCCCTTTTACCTTGTTCTGAATCTGTGTTTAATTCCATAGAGATACACAGGGTGATATGACACCAAGTAAAGTTTGGGTTGATAAAAAGATATAGAAGAAGGCCCAGAGAGGACTGTCTGATGCTTAGAATGTCCTCTGTAGTAAAGGGGCCAATGAGGTTGATCACAGATTCAATGATTCATTCTCTAACCACTTTTTTACTGAAACCGTCTTAATTTAGGAGGTTACTTGTCGTTTTTCCTCAAATGAATCTATATGAGCCTAAAAATGAAATCCAATATGGTAAGATCAGATCTCTCTCAATTTATAGATAAATATTTTTCACTAGGGCTGTACAGTGACACAGTGGTTAGCACTGTACGGTGGAACAGTGGTTAGCACTGTACGGTGGAACAGTGGTTAGCACTGTACGGTGGAACAGTGGTTAGCGCTGTTGCCTTGCAGCAAGAAGGTTCTAGGTTCAATCCATGGAGTTTGCATGGAGTTTCCATGGTTTCCCTGTTCATCTGTGGGTTCTCCACAGTCCAAAAACATGACTGTTAGGTTAATCTGCATCTATTGATTGATGGATATTTTTCACTATGGTTATTAATTAGAGGTTCAAGTGTTTGCCTACCGCATAGGCAACTCAGGATCTGAAGATTTTCAGCTCAAAACTCAAGATCAGAGAAATAGAAAAGATTTTAGCGCCTCTCACTGCATACAGAAACATCCCTCTAGAAGAAATTATCATAGGATGAAAGGACAGCACACCTGTTGCCCTGATGTCTGTCGTCCTGAAATCCTTTGAATAACCAGTGTTGAAGCAGCTAAAGGACATCTCAGGTCCCCCGCCAAACCCGCTGAGGTTTTCAAACTGGGCAAACAGGTTGAAAAAAAAGAATCAGAATCAGAGTCAACATAATTAGCCAAAATTGTTGGTGCAATCAAGGAAAATGTCTTGAATTTCACACACCCACCACATACTGTAAAATAAAAAAAGTAAAAACAAAAACAGTTTATCTAAGTACAAACGTTGTTTTACATAAAAAGGGCAGGATTTGCAAAAAAACGTTTACCTTTGTTTACATCAGAACAGCTGGCTACTGAAAGATCCTCATTGTGGTCAAAGTTTAAAAATGATCTTACTGGACTTTACTAAATAATTTTAGTTCCCCATCTATTTAAAGATTACTACACAAACTGCTTCTTCTATGTGTAAATTCTCTTCAGATCAAATTAGGTATTTAGCTAATTTTCAATATATAATTAAGTTGCAATGAATTCTGGGGCTGCAGTATCTGGAGTTTACCTACTGTACTAGCAACAAATAGCTTATCATTTTTAGTTCAACTGCTGTTGCTTATTTCAATAAACTAGTCAATCATGTAGATATGAGAACAATTCCCTTTTCCCCATATAAGCCTGCAATGTATACTTGTAAAAACTTTTTCGATTTTAATCATTCTCTCCAGCTTAATGCCAGTCAACATCTGTCAGTGTTTCACGAATATTGAGCTGAAAATCATGTTATACCTTGGGAAACACATAATAAAGTGTGGGGGGAAAAAACAATCAAAAATCCCTGTTGGACTGGATCAGAGTAAAGTAATTAAAGTTATTACTTGTTCTCCTAGATTAATTTTATTTCCTAACTGTTGTGTTGATCAATATTGGTGTCAGTTCTAAACAAAGGAAAATCACAATGCCTCTTCTTTTAATGGGAAGGTCAATTGTTTATGTTTCTGATGGATTATAAGACTGGGAGATTTGTTTATGAAATAAGAAAATAACATAAATTGCTTTTTTTTTTATCAAGCTAAATAAAGCTACAAAAATATTTTGTGTTTTAAAAATCACGTTTTATTCGTAGTTCCATGTGCATTTCAGTTGACATTGAGCAAGTGGGCAGTTTAAAAACTTGGTCAGTTCATTGCTCCATCACACTTCTAAAAGGAGTAGATGGGCACCATGTATGATTACACCAGCAGTCAATTCAAATTCATTAATTAGGAATATAAGCATGTCTTTGGACTGTGGACAAAAATCAAAGCTGAGTCCTGCAGGCAACATGGCAGTAAAATTCCAGATCACCAGGAAAGCTTCATCATGCAAGGTGACAGTGTAGTGCAGCACTGTCACATTTGCTAAAAAAAACAACAAAAAAACTGCTGAGTGAGAAAAGTAGAAAATACATATGATAATGATCCTTTCTAATAACTTGTTTACTGAAGGTGATTGGAGTTCACCAAGTTAAATGCTATTGTTTAAGTTTTTTGTTTTTTTTAAGTTTAGCACGTGCTTTTTATACCGAGTAATGTATGCCATAATTTAGAATTTATAATCACCACAGTGTGATACAATAAGTACATGAATCATTCCTTGATCCACTAGTAACAGGCCTTCCATGTACCATGACTGTTCAAAGACCCATTATTAGTAGTATAGTATATTATATATAGTATATGTTTACAACTTCAACTGAGAGCAACATCCATCCATCCATCCATCCATCCATCCATCCATCCATCCATCCATCCATCCATCCATCCATCCATTTTCTCCCACTTGTTCCGTCAGGGTTGCGGTTGGGCCGTTGCCTATCTCCGGCATACTACGGGCGAAAGGCAGGGTGCACCCAGGACAGGACGCCAGTCTGTCCCAGGGCAAGACATAGACACACAACCATGCATGCAGACACACACACACACACACACCCCCACACACACACTTAAGGACAATTGAGAGATGTCATTTAACCTAACAGTCATGTTTTTTGGCTTTGGGAGGAAGCCAGAGTACCCGGAGAGAACCCACACATGCACTGGGAGAACATGCAAACTTGAGAACAATATATTCTGAACAAATTTTCAAATTATTGGACCCTTTTGATAGCTGGAATTGAAATAGAAGGCTGGAATTGTGCAAATATTTTCTATAGAATTATTCATATAAGCCCCAAGTAAAAATGTAGGAATTTTTTTAATACAACTTACGTAGGTTTCAAAAATTATTGTTTTTTATGCTTAACATTTGATACCTCTACATCTTCACTTGATGTGATATTTGTCATATACTTGTCGGTCCTCCACATCTAGCCTGTCCATCACTCCACTGCTATAGCTCCACTACAAGCCCCGCCTTGATGTGTTGCCACAACAACAGCTGAAATAGTCACCCATCTTTTGCAACATGCATGACTCACTGGGACTTCTTCCTGAAGGTTTTTTTTTTCCTTTTTCCTGTGACAGTCCCTTATCTTGTTGTCTAGTGTAAGTGGATTTGTGTATTGGTTTATATAAGAGATGACAGGAGTTACTGTGGGGAGATTTCCTGTTATTACAACTATTTAGTATATTTCTGCTAGATCTTAGAAAAGTTTTTAGTGTAAAATATGCATTTCTAGACTGACTAATACCAAATATTTAATCATTATCTCACTATCTTCTCTTAGTCAATTGTTGGAGATGGAATTAAGAAGGGGAAAGTGAAAAACATGCAAGGGTTTAGAATAGGAAATAGAAACGCAATATTTACATACATTGCTTAAAAAGATAGAGATGCTTTTTTTCTGACATTAAATTAGACTAAACTTGCCCTTATTTAGGTCAGTTAATATGACTAAAACTTGTTCAGTTTGCTAAATTCTCAAATAGATTACATATTGCTCCTAGAAAGAAGAGCTGGTAAGTCAGATTTGCAAGCAGCCTGCTTACAGTAATGTACATCTTTTCATTTTTCCACACCAAAACATTTACTTTGTTTTATGTTTCTTCTGCTGGCCTGGAGGTGCCTTCAGTAGATGTTTAGTTTGCCTTGTGCCTTGTGTAGCTCTAAATCCATTATTCATCTCTCAGGTGAAAAACACTATTCATAATTTCAAGAACATAAAGGCAGATGCTTCCAAAAACTTTTGGGAGGGGTAGCCACATGGTGATGTGGCGTTAAAGAAAGTTTTTGCAAACCAAAAATAGACATATTTTGAAATAGATTCGGAGTAAAGAATATAAGCAAATAGTTGAAGAATGCTCTATTTTATTTTAAAATCATATCTATGTATTTTCTGTGGACGTTATTGTTTTGAGAGAGGTTTTACTGCAAACTTGTGGAAATTCCTACTTTCCTTCTGGCATCTTTTTGCTCCTAACCTACAACTCACCTTGGTGGTGTCATTGGACATAAATTGACTCAAGAGTTCTTGATGACAAACTGATTGCTTTTATTTGTTTTAAGTGCTACAAAGTATGTTGCTTGGGGTCAGAAGGCCCCTTGTGCCTCATGATAAAAATGCATGGAATTAGCACTAGACATGTCCTGCATGACAATACAGCAATGGTTGTCCTCTTATGTTGGGGGCTACATAACTACAACACGGAAGAGACATGAGGTTTACATTGAGAATGAATATCTCAGCCTAGTGATCTGCTTTATTTATACATCATCCTCCTTAAACATTCTTTCCCTGAATAAAAAAAAGTCTGTTTTTTGGCTCCTCCGTACAGTTTGTGAACATTCTCTTTCTGCTGCACCACATTATATAGAAGTAGAACCTGCATCTGTTCACTCATGGTCTATGAAATTTGCACTTTATGATCTTCTTGAATGCACTTTGGAAGTCTTTGTTAAAGTAAGCATATATAATGGGGTTAAGGAGGGAGTTAGAGTAGCCCAGCCAGTTGATAACGGCACCGAGCCAGTCGGGCATGTAGCAGCTCTCTGCGCAGAAAGGCAGGACCAGCGCCACGATGAAAAACGGGAGCCAGCACACAATGAACGTCCCCATAATGATGCCCAACGTCTTCACCGTTTTGCGCTCCCTGGAGAGCGCAAGCTTCCGTTTTGCTCCCGAGTTCCTCTCGTTCATGTTCTCATATCCATGAGAGGAGGACTGGGGAGTGTTGGGCAGAGGCAGGTGCGTCTTGGAGTTGCTGATAACTTCTATAATCTCCAGCGACTCACCCTCGTCCCCGTGCTTCACCGCGCCGTTTACGCACGGAGAGCTGGATTTGGACTCGTCGCAGCGCTTCCACCCTTTGCCGCGCGTCTCCCCGTGGCTTTTCTTGTGGAATATTGCTGGAGAAACGGCCAGACACTTGTCTGAAACTTTTGCTGTCTCAGTTTTCTTAACTGTCTTACGAATCCGAAACCGAGCAGCCCGAAATATTCGGCCATACAAGACCAGCATGAGAATGAGGGGTATGTAAAAAGCCCCGAAGGTGCTATAGATGGTGTAGCCCGGGTCCTGGCTGATCATACATGCGTTTGGGTTTGCCCTGTCCTCCGCGCTCCTCCATCCTAACATAGGTGGGATTGAGATGGAAAACCCGATCAGCCAGGTCGCGGAAATCAGGAGCGCAGCTCGCTTTGGTGTCCGTTTATTTACATAATCAATGGGGTCTGTTATGGCCCAGTACCTGTCCAAGGCGATTGCGCACAGATGTAGGATGGAAGATGTGCAGCACAACACATCCAAAGAAATGAATAAGTCACATATCTCCTGCCCTAAAGTCCACTTATTTAGAACCTGGTAGAGGGCGGCCATGGGTAAAACTAACACCGACACCATCAGGTCTGTAACAGCCAAAGATCCAATCAGGTAGTTTGCCACATTCTGGAGAGATCGCTCCAGGGCGATGGCCGCCACGACGCACGCGTTACCAAATATGGAGCAAAGGATGAGGGCCCCTAGGAGCAGAGAGGTGATTATCTGGTAAGCCAGTACGAGATCGGGCGGAAACCAAGACCCCGTGGCGTTGTTTCCCCCGATCCAGTCGGCGACCACTTCCATTCCTTCTGGGTAACCGTCTGTGGTGTTGCTGTCGTTGCCTCTTGTTAGAAAATCCATGTTCCCGCACAGAGAGTACAACTTTTCTTCAGCAGCTGAGGATGTGTGAGTGTAAAAATAAGGAGAAGGCAGTCAGGTGCTTACACTGCTGCTACTGCCGCCGTGCGTTTTATGGTGCCCATTGGAGTTCCTGCTGTCGCTCTCAGGACGCATGACGCAGTGTTTGTGAGTATGCATACGCGTGTGCGTGTGTGCATGTGAGTGCGTATGTGTATGCGTTTGTGTGTGTAGTGGACAGTCCATATGTGTGGATAGCCAGACGCGTACCAAATCATCTGAGCTAGATGAGTCCGTGAATTCATTTATACCAACTGCTCTTGGTACGTCAGACCGGGAGGAGTTCACCCTGGAGTTTTCTGCTGCTGTGCTTTCCCCAGTGTTTCACTTTTTGCTACTGGCATAAGGACGACACGTTCCTTTCGCTGGGCTTTAGCTTATCCTTCATTATTATTATTATTAAATTTGCGAAAACAGGGACTCCTCCTTAAGAACTGGAATGTCTAATATTAAACTCCACGCAATCAGATTCGGAAGTTTCTTCTTCACTCATCAGTGTCTTTTTCAATTTTAAAAAAATGGAGTTTTTAATGCTTGGGATGAAATTCGCAAGTCCCGAGATGAATTTTGAACATAGAAGAACAAGAAGTCCAAATTCAAGGTGCGCGGACAAATGGAGACGGTAATTCAGGACCAAGAACAGTTCCTTCTGTAAGTCAGATAGGAACGCTGCTGCCATCTGCTGTCCACTTCATATACTGTCCCGAGTTCTCAGCGGTCGTTAGAAGAATGGTCGATTGAGAGGACAGGCATCGTTTTTTTTTATCCCTATACGTTTTAGTAATGCTGCGAGCTAAATGTTATATTGAAAATGGATTTCAATCAAAAAAAAAAAAAAAAAAAACCCACAGATTATGATATTCGTTTTTGGTCTCCTATTATTTGAATGAGGCATAAATCCGTTTTTTATCCTTTGGAAACGTATTTTTCATAGGCTTTCCAGGTTAGCTTTTATCTTTCCTGACAGTCTTTTTTCGCTACCTGTTTAAAGCATACATTTTTAAAAGATATGACAGGTGTAAGGCATAATGCAATGATTTTTTGATGGTGTTCAGCATATAGAATTATTAACCATTTGCCTTTGTCAAATTACCATTCTTTGCAAAATCTTTAACACATTTTATGGCTTTTCTTATTTTGAGGCCCTAGAAACATAATATTCTAGATATTGCACCAAGACTGTATTTGGCTGAAAACTATTTCGTAGGACATAGTTGTGCCTTGGAAGAAAGGAAATCCGTTGTTTAGAAGATTTTAAGTATTTCATAAAACCCCCTAGCTCACAGTAAAAAAGGGTAAAACTTAATTTAAGGTTAGTTTGTAGTATAACATATTATGATGGAAATTTTATGAAGTAAATGGATATCCACCATAATTAAGAGGCCAAGGAGAGCACCAGGCATGAATCCAGGGCGCTGCTGTAATTCTGGAGGAGTTTCTGAATTAAAAAAAGAATTCACTCTACACATTACCCTGAACACATGATTCCCATCAGAAATGGTGGTAACATAGTTCTATGGGGAAGCTTGTCAGAATTGATAGGAAGATGGATCGAGGTAAACACAAGGAAATCCAAGTAGAAAAAGACTGTAAAACACTTAAAACTGAGGCAGATGCTGATTTTAGAGCAGGATATATATTATGGATTTATAGTCAAAACTACAATGGACAGGTTTAGACAAAGGGTTTCAATAACACAGTCAAAGTCAAATCAAAAACCTGTCTCAGAATTGGAAAGTGTTTTTGGATACACTCTGGTCTTACAGCTAGTGAGCAATGTGCAAACAGGAACAAAATGTACAGAATATCCTGTTTGAAAAGATTATAACTTAAGGAAACGCTTTTAAAAATAATCTCCTCAGTCTGAATATATACATGCACACAACACTTTTCTGATTTTATTCATAATTCTTTTGTTCACTTAGCCATTATACAATATTTGTTTTTATGACATTAAATCATTAAAATGCATGGTGGTAATTTGAGAAAATCCAAAAAAGTGCAATGAGTGTGAATAATTTTGCATGCTATCAAACAGAGAAAAGCTGACACCATGCTATTTAGCTTTAGAGAAAAAATGTTTGTTCTGGCTTTTTCACCTCATTTTTGTGAGTTTTGTTAGTCGAGCTTTCTATAGGTTGAACAGTACTATAGCGAGGCTGTGTACAGAACGCCTATTGTAATGGGGCCCAACTCTGGGATTTTGTCTTTGTCCACAGCGTAGAATGCCCCAGGGGGCTCAGAAGGGTAGGACATGCCAGACCAGAGAGCGTCACTGTTCAAATGCCCTGAACTGGAACACTCTGTAACTCCTAAATACAAATTTAAAAGTACATAAAGAAGTGGGAAGAAGAAGAAAGACTAAGTGATGTATGAGAAGAGGTAAGACCTGTTTAGCTGATCAAAAGTCCATCTATTGTGCCCTGCTGAACCCGGCAGGCTTCAGAATTTCAAGATGAGCACCTACATGGGAGCTTCTGTCATTGGTCGCACTACTACTAACAAAAGTAATGGAAATGAAGATCCCACTGAAGAACATGGCAGCAATGAGGTACACAATCGATGGATAAAGGAAATGAGACCTTTGCTGAGGGGTGCAGCTCACATTGCTGAAGAGCACCTGGTGAGACCTGCCCTGCCAACAAGAAAGGCACACAGAAAGACCTGCTCTGAGGAAAAACAAGGAAGAAGAGGGGAAAGAAACCAAGACAGGGATGAGGAGAAGCACTTTAGAGGTAAAGAGAGAGGTCAAGAACTTCCTAGAAGGATGAAAAGAATGTGTGCAGATCAAGCCCAAGATGCATCAAGAAAAGGAACCGTTGAAAGCTTTTCCACAAGTGACTCTGACATGCAGTTAAAAAGCATTTTAAAAACTGAAGAATCTTCAAATAACTCAGAGAGCAAACAAACATCTTCTAGATCACAAATTGTTGGCTGTACCCAGAAGGAAACAACCGATTTAAACTTTCAGTCTGGTCCCCCTGCTGATCAAAGCAGATTTGCTCCTTTGTCATCACGAGCCTCTTCTACCAGAGATTCAGATTCATTCTGGGCAAGAGTGAGAAGAGGGGCAAGCTCAGAAAGACCATCTCAAAGCTATTCAAGTCAGACACACATCTCAGATTCAGAGAATGAAGGAGATGAGGATGAGAATGAGGAAGACATTGAAGAAGGAGAGGAAGAAGGAACCGGTGTGGTTGAAGTGATTGGTCGAGCAATGTATTCATCAGAGTCGACACCTTGTGTCCCTTCAGAAGAGAGGAGGATTAGTAAACGAGAGACAAGCCGGATTAAAAATCTGAGAAGAAGACAGAGGAGGAGGGAGAGATGGAAACAGAGTCAGCAGCAGGAGAGCAGTCAGGTAAATTCCCCTGTGGTCACAGTGATCTTGTGTCTCCTGACAAATGTTCTAATAGTGAGTTTATATTATTTATACTCTAAAAGAATGAAAGAATAATTAAAAAATTTTATTTTTTCCTGCTGTTCAATAGATGCTACATTTAAGCAACATCAGTACCTTGTCAACTTGAAAAAACAAAAACTGGGTGATAACACAGAAGTCTCTGTCAGGTTACATGGAGTAGATACATCTTGGCCAATTAGGAAATGCTATTAAATTCAATTATACTTGATTAATCCCTGAAGGGAAATTCAGTTTCAGTACAGCCCGTCCAAATATGAGTATTGGCAAATTTCTGATTTTAGATTAGGGAGAATTTGTGAATTCTAAATGTAACTAAATACACTTAATTTTTATAGGGGTAATCAAGCTTCAGATTCCTTTAGAGTTAGTCAGTTGTGTCTATATGCAAGATGAAAGTATATAACCAAAATAAAAGAAGTGCTGTGTGGGTTTACATAGCACATAAGAGTAATTAAAACCACTTTGCTTTCCTTTCCCATCCACCAATTATTTTTAGAGCTTTTCATGACTCCGCTGTGTCTGAGTCAGACTGTGTAACTTTAGTGCAACCAGACTCGCAACACTTAACAGCCATGTCTGCACCTAGCTCATTTCAATAGCCATTGTGTTTGCATGGTTTAAAGTGGGGTTACATCTGAATTAGCTGCATGATGAGGCTTGGGCAAAGAGCCCTTCAAAACCTGGCCAGACAAAAGAGCTGTTTCAGTTTTGATTTGTTGCTACCAATCTGTAGTCACACTGCAAGACTAAAATTATTCTGATTGCTGTTACAGGAAACCTAACAGGATTTGTTGAGACCAGAAACTTTTGAAATGAAATTGATATGATTAAAGATCACAGATGAAATTGTTTTAGACATTTTGACACCCTGTTAAAAAGTTCACACTTTGTTACAGTGGCATTATTTAACTATTTGAATAATTATTTCAAAACATCTCCCTTTAGTTCAAGTACATTTATATATCTCATGTAAATTTCAATACTAGAATTACTTTACTTTTAAAAGAATATGTAAACTTCTGGTGTGGAATAAATAAAGCCAACCAGTTTGTCTTGTAAACTTTAGATATTTAGTTTGGTGTGTTTTTGAGCACTGGTCTCAGAGTGAACTCTTTAGTGAGTTTGAATAGCAATCTTGGGAAGGATTATAGCTACTTGTCAGTCTAATAAACATGTTGAAATCCAACATTTCACTTCCAAAGTTTACAATTTGAGAACATTCAAAACATTTGCCAACATACTTAGACAGGATATTCCACATTAGATCACCTTGAAAGCAGACTGCATGAGTCCAAAAGCAGTTTCAGAAACCTCAAACTGTCATTACAGGATCTGCAGCAAGTTCTTCCTTCTGTTTGTACAATTAGAAATTGACTCGACAAGTTTATCTTTCATAGAAATATGCAAGAAGAAAACCTTTGTTCTCCAGGAAAAAAACAGTTTTGCAAAATCAAGGTTTGCAAGAAATAATATAAAGAAAGGCTGGTTGATGATGGTAAATGCTATAATGAGATTTAATTTAAAAAAATTGAAAATATGAAATAATGTTTATATGAAATAGGTTGCCTATCTTAAACTGCTACAAACAAAGTAAGAAGAAAAACAATAAAAATAACTAAAGTTAAATATATTAAATATAAAATACCATAAAACAGGGGAAAGTTGTTTTGTCTTCCAATTGACATAAGAGCAGATTATAGTCTAATTATCTAGATTTATCTCCACCAGCTCTTCTCAATAGAAGCTTGACACGATATACAGCAAAACAAGTCAAATCTACTGACACATGCAAAAATGGTTCCACAAACACTGTATGCGGAATTACTTTGCATCTTCCTTGAAGATCTGCTGTACACGTACAAACAGATAGATAGATAGATAGATAGATAGATAGATAGATAGATAGATAGATA
>JAUZNJ010092957.1:0-18580 GCA_034780135.1 Jordanella pulchra
ATAAACTGTTGAACTTTTCCCTGTAGTCCGTGTGGTGTTCTGCATGTGGGTTAGAGCTCTTAAACCCACCATGACAATCACATCCGGTTTCAGTGTGGGTTGCCTCTGCTTAAAAGTACAAAAAAGTACATAGCATTTAGTTTTAGTCTAAATCAAGGCCATAACTAAACAGGTATTCTGCCGAGTTATTGTCAAACGTGTAGATTAGAGTAATTCTAAAAGAATATTGGTCCATATAATCCTTAAAGTACTCAAGTGAGTAGTTTTACAATGTGAATTGAGGTTCACAAGTCATGTTTGATTTTTAAAGAATTTATTTGAAAAATAGGGTAGAAAATAAGTATTTAGTCAATAACAAAAGTTCATCTCAATACTTTGTTATATACCCTTCTTTGGCAATGACAGAGATCAAACATTTTCTGTAAGTCTTCACCAGGTTTTCACACTGTTGGTGGTATTTTGGCCCATTCCTCCATGCAGATCTCCTCTAGAGCAGTGATGTTCTGGGGCTGTCGCTGGGCAACACAGACTTTCAACTCCCTCCAAAGACTTTCTATGGGGTTGAGATCTGGAGAGTGGTTAGGCCACTCCAGGACCTTGAAATGCTTCTTACGAAGCCACTCCTTCATTACCCAGGTGGTGTGTTTGGGATCACTGTCATGCTGAAAGACCCAGCCACGTTTCATCTTCAATGCTCTTGCTAGTGGAAGGAGGTTTTCACTCAAAATCTCACGATACATGGCCCCATTCATTCTTTCCTTTACACAGATCATTCGTCCTGGTCCCTTAGCAGAAAAACAGCTCCAAGCATGATGTTTCCACCCCTCATGCTTCACAGTTGGTATGGTGTTCTTTGGATGCAACTCAGCATTCTCTCTCCTCCAAACAAGACGAGTAGAGTTTTTACCAAAAAGTTTTTTTTGGTTTCATCTGACCATATGATATTCACCCAGTCATTTTCTGGATCATCCAAATGCGCTCTAGCCAACTTGAGACAGGCCTTGACAGGTACTGGCTTAAGCAGGGGGACACATCTGGCACTGCAGGATTTGAGTCCTTGTTGGCGTAGTGAACAGGTACTGATGGTAGCCTTTGTTACTTTGGTCCCAGCTCTCTGCAGGTCATTCACTAGGTTCCCCCGCGTGGTTCTGGGATTTTTGCTCACCGTTCTTGTGATCACCTTGACCCCACGGGGGTGGGGGGGGGGAGTGGGGGGAGATTATCAGTGGTCTTGTATGTGTTCCATTTTCTAAGAATTGATCCCACAGTTGATTTCTTCACCCCAAGCTGTTTACCTATTGCAGACCCACTCTTCCCAGCCTGGTGCAGGCCTATAATTTTGCTTCAAGTGTCCTTTGACAGCTCTCTAGTTTTGGCCATGGTGGAGTTTAGAGTGTGACTGTTTGAGGTTTTGGACAGGTGTCTTTTACACTGATAACGGGTTCAAACAGGTGCCATTAATACAGGTATCGAGTGGAGGACAGAAGAGCCCCTTATAGAAGAAGTTACAGGTCTATGAGAGCCAGAAATCTTGCTTGTTTGTAGCTGACCAAATACTGTTTTCCACATCCACATCCAGTTAGTCATAGTAAAAAGGCTCCAGAAAAAAGGCTCCAGAATCTCTAAACCAAGGTGTTGATGGTAGCAACACAGCTGACATTTCCATTCAGAACGTAGTCACAACCGAACAGGAACACACCAGATGAAGCTACTATGATGTGAAAAAGCCCAAAGTTATGAGTGAAACTGCAGAAAGGGAGGCCAGAGATAACATTAAGCAAAATAAGGAGGGGGGTCCCTATGTGATCTAGCAGCCCAAACATAAGTACAGAAAGTAGCTCAGGATAACTTAACTATTCCGGATGAGGTCTGAGAAAGGTAGAGCCACAATAGGACCAAGGTGGAGCCGAGGAGAAACGTCCTGTTGTGGACTGAAAATCTACCCCACCAGATCGAGCTGTTAGCGCTCTACCTCCACCTACCTCTCTACTCATCCAGCGACTAAGCAAACATCTCTCTTTTAACGACAACCTTTATCAAAGAGGAAAGTTTTAAGCCTAGCCTTAAAAGTAGACAGGGTGTCTGCCTCACGGACTAAAACTGGTAGTTGGTTCCGCAAGAGGGGAGCCTGATAACTAAAAAATCTGCCTCCCATTCTACTTTTAGAAGTTCTAGGAACCACTAGTAAACCTGCAGATTGAGTGTGAAGTGCTCTGTTAGGAACATAAGCAACAATCAGATCTCTGATATATATTGTGTTTGTGAAGGACGAAGTACATTTTGGGGAGTCCCAGATAATCTAAAGCGGCTCTCATTTACTAACATAACTATACAGTTTCCGTGTTGGGAAGCGGTGAGCACAGCTGAGAAGTTGCAAGGAATGTGGAATGTGGGGGATACACATTTTGAGAAAAAAACAATTCTTACAAAAAAAACGTTCACTTTACAAAAAGTACAGGATTTTTAAATTAAAATGCTACTCAAAATACATTGTTTTATTGCATGAAACCGTAACTTTGTATGAAAAACAATCTCAACATTGTATCATTATACAAGTCCCACTTCAAAAAGTTCAAGAATTCAGTTGAGCTCCAGCTTCATTTCATAGGGGGTAAAGGATCTCCACTTTAATGAGGCGAGCATCAACATCCCAAACAAGCAGTTTGAATTCATTAAAGCCCCACTGATCTCTCTCTGGTCTCTCTGATCTCTCTCTGCAGATGCTGAGTTGTTAAAAACCTTATAAAACAGAAGTTAATAGCTTCAGGAGAAGGTGATCTAAGCCATACTTAGCAAGTAATCCCTCTGCCATTAAGCATAGCTAAAGGCCACACTTTACTCCAGCAGATAATTACTGTGGGCAATCAAACAGCCAGGAGTGCTAATGAGTTGGAGCTGGAAAATAAATTTAATTGGCTTACGTGCTTATTCATAGATTCTTCTGTTATTGTGTACAGGTTGGCAGAGATACACAAAATTAGTATTTTACATCGCATTATTACATATCTGGCCTCCAGGGGTAGTACTGAGTCTGAAAGGAAGGGCGAAGAAGCCCCTTCACAGAGGACAAAGCCCCCAAAGACAAAGTGCATGATGTCCTTTATTACCTTCGCCAAGGAGGTTATGTTTTTAATCAAGTTTGCGTGTGTGTTTGTCTGTTTGTCTGTGTACAGAATAACTTGAAAAGTTAGGAGCAGATTTTAATGAAAATTTTACAACGGTCCACCTAAAGAAAAAAACGATACCATTTTTTGATGATCCAATCATAATCCAGGTGCAGGATTTTATTTAAGGATTCTTTAACATCATTGGGTTGAACAAATAATGTTACATCATGTTAAAGAATAAAGCTATGGCAATGATACTTAGCTATATCTATCTATAAGACCGATTACATAGACTACAGGCATGTTTTGAAGACATAAAAACCTGGATGACTCTTAACAGACAATAACGTCTGTTTTGTCAGCATTCAGAGGCAGAAAACCTCCGAATGCTGACAAAACAGAAGTTATTGTCTTTGGACCAGAGTCTCTGAAAAATAAACTGATTAGTCAATCAATTCATTTGAATTGGATTAAATTGATCAGGACCAGTCATTTAAATCTCATATCAAAGAGGTTTCTAGAATTTTATTCTTTCATCTCTGGAATACTAAAAAATTTGGAAATATCCTGTCCAGGTGAGATGCTGAGAAACTAGTCCATGCATTTGTTACTTCAAGGCTATCAGGAAGTCCACACACTAGTTAAAAGCCTTCAGCTGATCTAAAATGCTGCAACCAGAGTTCTGATGGAAAATTAAAAACATATTTTTCCTATCTTATAAATATCATTCATTGGCTTCATGTTAAATCTAGAATAGAATTCATAACCCTCCCTCTCAAATATAAATCCTTAAACTCTTAACATCTACCTAATTTGAAGTAATCCTCACCTTTTTTGCATACCCAAATAGAAAAGCAAATAACTAAGGAACTGCAAAGCCAAATTACTTGCGTGATACATAATTTTAAATCTATCCCCTTCTAGATTTTGAAAATATAAATGAGAATAGTGTGACTAAAACACATCCTAAACTGCAGCAATTCAAAAATGACCCTTTTTTGTTTTTTTCTCATCTCTAAAATAATAGGTCGTTTTTGAATAGTAGTGACAGAGATGCTTGATGGCAGACATGTGAAACTACATTACATTTATTCTCCATATTGTCAACAACAGCTGCAAAAAAACCAGACCTGTAGGTATAACAGTGTTAGAGTTATGGGACTTTTACCTTCTCATGTCACCAGTTTCTCCAAACCTCTCCAAATGTACCAAATATGCTAAATTCTTTTACTCTACTGTTCCACCCATAAAATCACACTGAAGTACTTTGATGACCGCAACACTATTTTGAAGCAAATATCTTTGACCTTAGACATTGTGGAATAAATCAGTGTCTGAACTACAAAAAAATCTTGTAGTGTTGTTATGATGCAGCTTCTTTTTTTTTTTTTTGAGCTTTTTACAGCACTAGTGGCTTGTTTTTCTGACAGTAGGCTGACAGGAAAGGGGATATGAGAGAGGGGGAGAGACATGCAGGAAAGGACCACAGGCCGGATTCGAACCTGGGTTGCCCGAGTCGAGGACTAAGGCCTCAATACATGGGTCGCACGCGCTAACCACTGCTCCACCTGCACACCTGTTATGATGCAGCTTCTAACAGTGCTCAAAAGTCCAGTCTCTACAGTACCTTTCGCTGTTACGCAAATGTTAGATTACAACAATACTTTATTCAAATGAGCCTTGCGTGGCCTCCTTAGAAAGTTAATCTCATTGGCTACAACCCTAAACTCATTGGCTACAACTGGGTTTAACCAATAGTAGCGGGACTCCATGAGCAACAATATCCCATGACTCCGTCCGCTTTGGGATGACTGACAGGAAGCGCTCGTTATACTTCAAGGCCTGTCCGGGAGTCAAATATAAACAGAAATCGAAGGGGGTACTTTTGTTTGGTAAGCAAGAAAGTGCACAAAATAAACATACCAAACAATGAAGAAAATATGTTATGGGAAGCAAACCTGATTAGCCCGGCAAGTTGCTTTAGCTTTGAGAGTTAACTTTTCGTACATCAAAAACTGATTTTATATAGCTTTTTTCTTAGCACGGACTGGTTTTATTACAACTATAGAGGGGGCTGAGCATCCCATTGTTGTCTGGACAGATCATAAAAATCTAGCCTACCTTCAACAGGCCAAGAGATTGAATCCCAGACAGCCTCGCTGGTCCCTCTTTTTCTCCAGGTTCAACTTTACTATTTCTTACCGGCCAGGGTCCAAAAATACCAAACCAGATGCTCTTTCAAGACAGTTTTCCCCCGATAATGATACACCTGCTGCCACCATCATTTCACCATCATGTGATGTCAGAGCCCTTTCTTGGGAGATCAGAGACCAGGTACTGGCAGCTCAAAAGACTGAACCTGGTCCTGATAATGTTCCACCCAGAAGTCTCTATGTCCCTTCATCCATTAGAGCTCATCTCATTCATTGGGCTCATACTGCTAAATTTTCATGTCATACCGGCATTAACAGAATAGTCTCTCTGGTCAGACGAAACTTTTGGTGGCCATCTTTATATAAAGATGTCAAAGACTATGTGCTCGCCTACCCCCTTTGTGCTCGCAATAGGACCCGCAATCAACCCCCGGGTGGGTTACTTCAACTTCTTCCTGTTCCCAAACTTCCTTGGTCACATAGGTTTAGACTTTGTTACGGGACTACCACCTTCAAAGGGCTCCACCACCATTTTAATTATCATTGACCGCTTCTCTAAGGCTTGCCATCTTGTTACCTTACGTAAACTTCTGCCATGCAGACGGCTCATCTTCTAACCAAACGTGTGTTTCGTCTGCATGGAATCCCTATGATCCTGTCAGACAGAGGTCCACAGTTTCTTTCTAGAGTCTGGAAGGAGTTCGGCACCGCTTTTGGAGCTAAGGTAACCCTCAGTTCTGGGTTTCATCCCCAAACTAATGGTCAGACTGAGCGTCTGAACTAGGAGCTTGAGGCAACCCTTCGTTGTCTCTGTTCATCACACCCTTCTTCCTGGTGTGTACACTTGCCTTTGGAGTACGCCCACAACAGTCACACCTAACATGTCAATCTCTGTTTTTCTCATCATACCAGCTTCGTCTGGTCTATTCCTGTTCACTTTGGCTCCATCCTGGAGAGAAATATCAGCTGGGCTGCTACCATCAACACTTTTGGGTATAGTTGTTGGAGCTTGGCCTGTTTTTTGGTGTAGTCTTGTTACTCTTGTATGGATTAACTGGATGTGCTCTCTTTCATCCTCTGACATGGGAACTGGCTTGGAGCTCGTCTGCCTGGCTGTGTCTTTCCTTCACGGGGCCACCTGACAGTTATCTTTTGTATCTATGCTTCTTCCTGTGTGCCTGCTTTTGTTTTCTTAAATCCCAGTCGGCCTCAGAGTTGGCCACTCGCCCTTAGTCTGGCTCTTCTTTTAACCAATCTGACTGTGTGATTTCATTGACCTGTCTTTGTAAAGTGCCTTAAGATGACATGTATTGTGAAATGTTGCTATATAAATGAACTGAATTGAATTGGATTGCACAAGCAGTTCACCCCCCAAAAAACAGATTGGCAGCAGTGACTTTTGACAACTTCAGCATTGGCCTCAAAATATTCCAGAAGAATTATACTGAAGACAAAATCACAGGAAAGGTGAGCCATGCCTCACTCAAAGTCTCCATCTGCTGATCAAAGAAGAGAATGGAGGGCAGACTGAATAAAGGTGAGAGCAAAACACACACGAGAGGCTGCAGACACACGCTTTGCCTCATTTATAAACATATGAAAGGATTTTAAGAAAACTTTTACCAAAGGTGCACCTCATGCTAACAAACATGTGGTGCAAGTTTTAGCTACAGGTGTAAGTCACAATATGGGGCAAAATTTGCTGCTTGGCAGAGTCTCAGAATGGTTTTCTACAATAGTTGTACAGTATAGAATGAGTGTGCCAGATTGGGCATGGGCTGTGGGGGTGGGCAGGACTTAAGTTGAGTGTAGAATTAACCAAAAAAAACTGACACGCAGATGGTTGGGGATTTAGTAAGCTGCTCGGGTGTGTTGAAATGTATTATTCTCTTGGTGTAAGCCACCAATCTCTGTAAAGCTGTAGGCCGTCTTCTCTGAACACACTAAACCCTTTAAAATTTTATTTAGAAGCTCTTCATGCAGTAATGAGCTCAAGGTTTGAAATAAGGGGGGGGACTTTGTAATTAAAGCTGCAGAGCAAGTTCCAGGGGCTATCCATTAAATTTAGGAAATAGAAATTAATGCCTAGAGATTAAGGAGAGAAGCATTTTTAGATGGTTGGTGTAACAAAATACAAGGCATAAGGATTTAAATATAAATAAAGAGTGAATAAACACATTTTAGCAAAAGCGGCTGCCTACTTTAAGAGCTTTCTGAGCTGGTTCGCTAGAGCCGATGATGATGAGTCCTGGTCCTCCCATGCTGCAGAAGCTCTTTAGGTGTAGCCCCTCCAGCACAGGCACAGTGGAAACAGCGTAGTCCTGTAAAGCACAACCCAGGTACAAAAGCTGAAAAAAAATCGATTCAATTCAAAAACACTTTATTTATCCCAAAGGGAAATGAAATGTTTTAGTAACTCATATCTTGTTTTCTCTTAACTAGTTGTTGTAGATGTTGAGAGCTGTAGCTAGGAAGAATCTCCTTTATCGGTCTGTTTTTCATTGGATCTGGAGAGGTCTCACTGAAGACAATTTGTTTTTTGAAAATCTTCTGAATTGAGGATGCTCACTTTTGTCCATAATCTTTTTCACTTTATGAATAATTCTCCTTTCTGAAGTAATATCCAGAGGTTCCAGAGGAGTTCCTAGAACAGAGCCGAACATCTTTATAGCTTGTTAAGCTTTTTTGAGTACTTTGCTCTGATGCTGTTACCCCAGCAGATGATGGAGGAAGAGATCACACTCAACAAAACAGACAGAAAATATACAACATCATTTTGCAAACACAGCTTCCTTCTTGTAGTTGTATCTCCAATCTAGTTTGTTGTCCAGGTGAACACCAAGGTAGTACTCCACCACCTCCACATCTTTTCCCATGATGTTAACGGGATTCAGCATGACATTCAGGATCAGAACATTGTTTCCACACCATGCCACAAATTGGCTCACTAGCTCTCTGTACTCAGCATCTTGTCCATCTTTGAAGCACACAATGACTGCATCTGAGTATCTCTACAGGTAACAGGACTGTCTGGTATTGGAAGTCAGAGGTGTAGAGACTAAAAAGGAATGGTGAGAGTACTGTCCCCTGTGGTGCTCCTGTGCTGCTATCTACTTGATCAGACAGTTGACCTTTCAGTCTAACAAATTGTGGTCTGTTTTTCAGGTAGTCTTTGTATGTCTGTGTTGCCCTGCGACAGACTGGCATCCTGTCCTGGATGTACCCCACCTTACGCCCATAGTCTGCCAGAGTAAGGCACCAGCCCAGCCGCAACCCTGATGGATAAAGCGGGAGAAGATGGACGGATGGATGGATGAAGGTTTCCTCCGTCATGGTCTCAAGGGTTGGTGTCTTACACCTTTAACATGCAGCTCTGCTTTAACACATCTGAGTCAAATAATCAAGCCATTAGACGAACTTTGGAGAACCTCACTGCAGGCTGAGGAGGGAATTAAGTTATTGGATTCAGGTGTGGAAGAGAAGATGCATCTAAAATATGCAAGGACCCTGACCTTGAGCGTCATAACTAAGGAAGCCTATAATAAAGTAACTTTGGCTGAAAGTAACATCTGAAATTTTATATTATATAATAATTTTCAAAGGTAGGAATTATATGCATGCACAATGCATATAATTGCAAATTAAAAATCAGAATATTAATGATTAAAATCACAGGAATACCATGATGATGATGGGAAGAAGAATAATGAGAATAATAAGAATTATAACAATCTATTATAAAAAAAGCATATTTAAAATAAAGTGACAAGATTTTGGGAGGAAACAGCAGAAGTGTCTAACAGATGATGTCATTAAGCCTGGAGCTCATGGGAAAATTACACAGGAACTTATAAAAGCCTGATTTGAGCCACTTTCTCTTGCTGCAGGAAGTTTGCTTACCAAGTGATCTCATTACTACTGTAAGAAAGACAAAGGTTACACAAAATTGTATTTTCACAGCTGAAACCGATAGATTGTTTTCACCTGCCTTGCATAATTGAAAGCTAAAATGAATGGACACTCTTTAAGTAAACTTTGACCCACCCACCCCATTTGGTTGTGGATTTTTGTCTGTTTTGTGCATTGGCACAACAGATTATGATATTGAAAAATATCAAATTAAACAAAACCATCTAAATAACTGTAAATTATACCAGTTTTTATAGTGGCCTTCATTATTATTGCTGTTTTTTTTTTCTTATGTTTTTGTTTGCCAGCATCCTTTTCTTTGACAGTAATTTGCAGTTGTAACACCTTATTACACCCTATCAATCACAACCTAAGTTTTTGTAATTAAATTGCACAACATGCATCTAAGCTAACAATGTTGCCGTCTAATAGAATAGTATCATTTCTGAAGTACAGTTTTAAGACCTACAGAATTAAGTTTATCATCTTCAGCAGTTAATCTTGGGTGAGTACCAGTTAAAAATGATTATCTTTGCAAAAATTACATATTCGGATTCAAAATGATCCAAATGTGTCCCCAACATTCAGTTAATTTAGATACATCCTGACAAACCTAGATGGCGATTTTCTCAATTAAAAATACTTTTGTGGAATATCTTAAACATCTGCTAATAAAATCCAGGGTTGACTCAGGCTAAAATAATTAAGGATAGTAATTTAAAACAAAGAATATTTAACACCTACTTTTTTTAAGGTCGTACCTAGATTTTTTTTTTGTGCCAAACTAATTAAATTTAGTTAGGCCTTGGAGTACAAATGACTTTTAGTGTCAGTGGGAATAGATCACTGAACGATGTCAAACGACTCGGCAAGCGTCCCGGGTTATAATCGTACTTTACTGGTAACAGCATCAATGCTAACATCTGATGTCACCAGACACATAGCGGCAGGGGTACAGAGGCTCCGCAACCTACCAGAAGGGGTCAGACTGAGCCTTTTTTGCCAGTGGGAATAGAACCAAATGCCAATTGTTAGAGGGTCAATATGTGTTTAAAAAACCCAAGTTAACCTGCTATTTGCAGTGGGAAAAAGGCTTTAGACTCCATTGTGAATTTTCATCTAAAGCTGCCTAGTAAATTCTTATCAGTTAACTAATTGTAGCACACTTTTGGGCCCTATTATGCACAATGTCTCTCTTTGTCACTAAAAATGAACAGCAGGGTGGTACTTTGTAGTTCACCGAGCAGAAAACTCTAAATTGGCCCATTTATGATATTTTCCTGAAATCTGTTTCTTGGTATGTGCTTATGAGTTCCACTGGGAACCGCTGGAAATCACAGGATGTGTTTTCTTAATTCCTCATCTACAAACAGGAAGTTTGTGTGTGAAATTAGAAATACAAGCTATTCTTTCTGTCTTATCAAGATAAATGGTAAAAAGAGGTGGAAACTGTTTGTCTGAACTGAGAAACTCATTCTTCATGTTTTAACTGAAATGTTTCTACTGACTATTAAGGCAGACGGGGATTGGACATTCCCTTATGGGACACATCAAACAAAGAATCAACAATTTTACACTGTAATGGGAAAAATATACAATTTCACCTCTGCACAACTTCCCAAAAAATGTATTTCATCAGTAAGATCCTAATCTCAACATTTGTAAGAAAAGAGCCCTAACATCTGCATCCAGTTGTGAAGCACTAAACAAACCTGGAAACAGAATGATCCATCATTTGATAATTAAAGGAAAAACCAACATTGATAGGATGAAGCAATCTGATAAAAAATGGGAGAAGTAATAATTGATGGCTAAATGATTTCCCCTTTTATCATTTGCCAGGAATGCATCATTTAGTCCCATCTTATCAAAGATAATAGAAAACACAGAGGAATCCAAAATGAGTTACTCAAATCAGATCCAGATGTGACAAGGGCAACAGTAGAATAAGGCTTTTCAAGTTACCGTAATGTTCTGAACTCTTGACATTATGACCCAGCTCTGAATCTGCCTGTCAACAGGCTTCTTAGCTTTGCCACGGCTTCTCAGAATGAGTCCAAATGTGATGCACAAAGGATCACAGAGCGAAATCTCTATAATTTATACCAATAGCAAACTAGAATGATAATATCAGTCTGTGTTTAAGAGTCATACTTCAAGGCGGCATTCTTTAAATCCTACTTGAAAGAAGTCTTGCTGTCACTACTATAGTCAAGGTATTTTAAAAACCTCTGGATGCTGATTTTGGTGAACCTGTAAATGTAACAAATAAATATTATTCAGACACTAACCTAAAAGGCAAAGACAAACCTCTATATAATAGGAAGTAAACAGAGTAAATAAAAGTATTATCTATGAAATGATACATTTTACAGTTTCAAATACGCCTTAAAACGTTGGTGTCTCCAAGTTACAAAGGCTCTGATGAACATATTGCATTTAACAATGAATTGATCCACATCATTACTAACTCACACAGCTTACTCAATGGTCTATGATATTTAGAACAAAAGGGTTAGACATTCCACACTAATATTGTTTTTATTTATTTCCAACAGTTTCAACGTTTGCAAAAATGAAGAACAAAATCCTTTTATTTGAACTTGAAATGCAATCTACTGTGATCATGACTCTCCTTCCAATAAAAGACATTAAAACATTTGAATATTGTTTGTGTAATGACATTTGGCTGATATTTACACTAAGCACTGTGCAGCTACTGTGATTTCTTGTGTATCCCAAAGTATGTAAGGGAAATTGGGCTTATTTAGAAAGGTTTTTGCACTACAGCATTGCTGAAATGGACAGATCTTTGTTGGACCCTCAAGTTTCAAATAAGTAATACAATCTACAATTGTATTAAGACTGGATCTAGGGTACATCAAAATATTCTGTAGCTTTTTTACCCCAATTTTAGCACAAAGTATTCATGTCTATACATTTTTAACACCATGTAACATTGACACAGCCTTTTTTTGCAGTTTTGCCCTGTCTATTAATGTCTGTGAAATACTGTACAGATAGAACTTGCTCAATAACACAGTTTCTTGTCTTTACATCTCACATCAAAAAAATACATGTTAAACATGTGCAATGTAGGGGTGTGCAGGTGGCGCAGTGGTTAGCGCACACGACCCATGTATGGAGGCCTCAGTCCTCGACGCTGGTGACCCAGGTTCAAATCCAGCTTGTGGTCCTTTCCCGCATGTCTCTCCCCCTCTCTCATAACCCATTTCCTGTCAGCCCTACTGTCAGAAAAACAAGCCACTAGTGCCATAAAAAGCTAAAAAAAAAAAAAAACATGTGCAATGTGAAGACATCAGGCATGTTTTGGGGGAATCCAAAGTCCTATCATGTATATAAACTATGTGTGTTCCTTTGGAAGCATCTGTGTTCAATAAATGTTTATTTTGACTAAGGGTATTGAGTTCAGAAATCAAAAGGATAATCAAAAGACAATACCATATATACAATATAGTGCCCCCTAGCTCTTAAATGATTATTAACTGAAATACTTAGGTTAATGAGCTTTTTAAATGATAAACTCAAAGCTCTATTTTTACTAAGGTATAATTTAACGGGATCATTTAAATCCAATTCATAGATTTCAATCGAAAATAACACATCAGTATGTGAGGAGCATCTGCTTAAGTGGCATACATAAACAGTTTCTTAGCACAGAAGCCAGGAGTGAACGGAATGATTTATAGAATCACTAATGGCATAGGAGGAAATTTTCCATGAAGTAATTAATCCCAGATTTGCTTCCTCGCAACAGCTTTTTAGATCAATCACAAGGGGACAGTTCTGGTAAAGGTTTGCATCAAATGTTGATTAAAAATGCTTCAAAGTCAGCTAAGGCCACCTCTAAGGCACTAATTACTAGAGGGGTTCTTTACAGCTGCATCAATCAATGACATCAGTCTTAATGGTGTGGAAGGAAAAAAAAGAAAATAAACTTCAACAAAACATTCTTATATTTCATAAATCGTAGACGAAATCAACTACCCTGCTTTTTAAACAAGTAACACATTGTTGGTTTGATATTTTTGACTTTTTTTGAACAACTCATCAGAACAAAAAAGGCTATGTCTTATTCTTGTACAACTACAAACCTTTTTATTATGTAGATCCATTGCACACAGAGCTATGAATCTATACATCTACCTTCTTATGTACCACACAGGACATAAACTCAATTTCTGATATGGATTCCTTTTATGTTTACATAGACATTCGGAATAAATGGATGATCGTAATAAAAATGTTCTGTAAACAAGCTAATTAGAATACAGAGTTTAGAATGAAGTTATGTTCTGATTGAAAGGGTTGTTTCATGGTTACCCTAATTGATCGACATCCATCTAAAAACTTGATTTAATCTTGTCACTCGTATAGGGGCAAACTAACCTGACAGGGCAGGGTGGAGCAGGCAGCAGCATTAGGTCGCACAGAGCATCGAAATGTTAACTTCCTGCCTTCTTCCTCAAACAGTCTTTGGATCCATTAAGTTGTTTCTGTTCCTTTTCTTGCTTTTAATTTTTTGTTACAATTGTCTCCTAGTGCACCAATTCAACATTGGTAATGTGTGGGTTATGTCAGATGCTGTTGTCAACTATTGATGGATTCAAATGCATCAACAGACTGAATGGACACATTTGATGGTTGTCTGTCAGGTTTTATTTTCCGAAGGTGACAAAAACAAGACCTAAATTTTGGTGCCTATCATTATCTGCATCTTTCATATTTTGCACAAAACTACAAAGAATGAGCTACATACAGCTCTTAATCGTGCCTCCCGTGTTTTCCTGTGTTTTCAGATGTGCACAGAAGGCAAAGAGTCGACATATAAGATAAGTAATGCTGGACAGGCAGCCAAACTGCTGATTTAGAATGCTCTCTGAACACCTCTCAATGTGGCAGCAAAGTAGTCCCTAGGGTGGAGTTAACACAGAGGGTAATTCTCCCCACTGTGGGAGTATAAAAACTATTTTATTTCCTTTTACTTAAAAAGCTTAAATGTCCTTGACATCCTGATGCATATAGTTATACATTTGTAAAGATCATAAAAACATTGAATGAACAATAAGATATGAAAGTATGTATGTCTAGATGAGTGTCTCATCATATTGACCTTGTAATGAACATTAAACATGAATGAGAAGTATTAATTATTGATTAATGGAGTACATTACTGTAAATTACCTTAAATGCGTCAGCTAGGATCTCAGCTCCTTTCTGATTTGTTCGTTTAGAGAGACCAACGAAGAATTCTCGACCTGGATAAAAGACAGTTGAAAATTACATTGGAAGTTAGAAGATATCTAATTTACGAAACAAGAAATTTTAATACTGTTATTCTGTATGCATTTCATGTGAAGATAGATTTGGTAGACATGGTGGAACACACACACATATATATTATATATTTCAGAGTGGGTCCCTACGTTGATGCAGAGCTGCTACAATATAAGCCATTAGTCTAGGTCTTGCCAGGAGGAAATGTTTCTTACCCTACCATGTGAAACCAATTTCAGCTGAAAAGAAAGACACCACAGAGCCTATGTCTAGAAACTCAATTAGGTGTACTATATTTTTCCATCTGGCTCATGTTCAAGACAGCACTGACCTACATTTTAAATCTCCTTGCAAGTATAACCCAATGTCCACAGTGTAAGATAGACTATCCTGTTTCTGATTCACTGGTTTCATTAGTTTTTAGGCTGCTACCAAAAGTATTCAACAGCTGTAATGATGTTTGATAGTTGGAAACATCTGGTGGACGTACAGTCTAAGGGCACCAGGTCATGGAGGTTCCACATAGCAGCTTTTATCAGGAGCACTTGCCAGTGCAAATTCGCCATTATCCATGGCAACCACTAAAAAGGCAACCAGACTTTCACTCAGTTTTTCTGAAAGAGTTTGGACACTTATCCAGGAATCTTTTTGGCAGTTCCGGTGTCTTGCACTGGAGCCTCATGTAGCTGGAATGCTGTTGATTTTGAGCATATGGAGGCCCAACCTCCTAGCAACATTCTCGAGGTTGTTGGAGTCTGTTGTATAGTGTGAGTTATGTACTTGGATGAAACTGCTTATGTAATTTCTTTGGAATGGATTTTAAGACAGTAAATGCTTGAGAGCTGGAGCCTCCCCCTCTCTTCATCCTTGGCCTTTCTCTTTTGACAAAGATGGATTCCTTTATTCCTGTTTTCAAACCATTTGATCTCTCTCTTCAAGATCTGAATATTACGGTCATCAAAGATGTGTCCTTTACTTGCTAGCATGCAGGTGTACAGTCAAATCTTGTCCAGAACTGCTGGTTATAAATACCATTTATAAGACCTTCTCCATTTTACTCATCTCTACAAATTTTGTTTTTTTTGGTTGCAAAATACTTTTACGACAGTCCGGCTGCCTTTGAATTTCAGCCTGTTTTGTGTCTGAAAGAAATATGAACATGGACTGTTCAAAAAGGTTGGACCAGTAAAAATAGTATGTTTCGGATTAAATAATTTCCTGTTCAGGACATTTCCAAGAGAAGGACCTCCTAGGAAATCTTTGGAGCCTCTGAAGGTCCAACATAAAAAGGAAAAAATAAGTGTTTCACCTGCCTCTGTGATTTGCATTGTTACCTTTTTGAACACACTCCACTTGTTACAAATTAATTTAAAGCTTTCTAAACCTCATTTGAAATTCCTCAAGATAAACATTGGTTTTCAAACATAAAATTCATACTGAACACTGGCAGCATTGAATAGAGTGATTTCCTTTGTTCCTCTCTACTCTGTGTAGGAGTATTTTTGGTTCACTAGCTTGGTTAAAAAAGAAATTGGGGGTGAATTATGTTTAACCTGGATTTGAATTACTTTTCATAGGAAATCCATTTAATTTGAACAAAGGTTGCTCATATGTGTGCAGAGTTTGCTATTTAGCCACGATCACTTAACTCACACTTTAATCTGTTGTCCTAACACACAGCCATTGAAACATGTGCTGACATTGCAAAATATGACACATTAAAAGGTATATGATTAGAAGTTGTACAGCATAAATGCATTTAAGTGCACAACACCTCTATCTTGGATATAAACTAACAAGAAACTTTATAAGTCATAAAAACGTGCATAGAAATTCTCCACAACCCCTATCATCCACCTACTACATCCACCTACTTCACCCAATTTATGGGTTCTAACTCAAGTTAAGTCATACCTTTGATTAGAAAAAAATCCCAAGGAATCTGTCAATTACTTTATTCCCTATTTTTTCTGACCAATACATTAACACTTATCAAAACACCACCTCCTTGGCAGAGGGCATCTCCTTGCTGGAGGTCATTTTTCTCCAGTAGTAGGAATATAGCAAAATTTGATGACAACTATAATACGAGTTAAACACGGAAGAATACCTTTAGTTGCCTTTTTTATTTAAGGTTAGAAAGTCCATGTGTAGGTCATCATATTAAAGATCCATGTAAAGTCTTAAAAAGATTAGTCAGGATGCAGTGAAACCTACCTGTAAATAGAACATCACCTCCGTCCAGTGTTGCATTCTCATCAGTCATTTCAACAACATTCAAATGCAGATTCTTCAGAGCCTCTTTCATCGCCTCAGTCTGAAACGTTACAAACACATAAGCAAAAATACACACTGTTAAGAAAAAAACTCTGATTTCTTACCCATGTTGAATTATTTTATTAAGACTGTCCTATTTTAGAACATCTTGACCATCACTTGTGACTAAGGTTGTCAAAATTATCAGTACCCTGAAAAGTATCCATACTCAAAAGTTGTATCCTTGTTATTGTGGCATGGGATTGATACTAAAAAAAGTGTTGTCTGCATATCCTTACTATTGTTTACTTTAGATTTAAAAATGATTTGCACATTAAAAGAATAATACCCCAAACAACCTAAAAATATATTTTTTTTAAATCACAAGACACATGTGCACTATAACACTGACTTATTATGGGATGTTTATTTATTTATTAATTTTTTTGCTATTAAAGCAGCAGAATTTCTAATTTTACAAAGGTTAAATAAAGTCGGATTTCAAGAAAATTAAACTCCAATGACTGAGACTCAGAATCAAACCTGCGTATTAAGAGTCTAATTTCCCCCCAGTATTTTCATTTAGAATATTACAATGATAAACCAAATTTTTTAAAAGCTATCCTATATTTAAAAGTTATTACAAGGCGCTACACTCCCTGGCTCCTCAACCTCTGACAGAATTCATTAAACCTATTAAAAATACACAAAGGAGGTCATTTTTTAATTCCCTGCACCCCCTTCAGCCACAGTTCTGACCATTCAAGGTGGAAACCTATGGAATAGTCTTCCACTAACGTTCAGAAAATGCCCAATGTATAACTGTCTTAAAGCTCAAATGAAAGAATGACTATGGCAAAATCAAATATGTACACATTAGTTTACCAGCACACAGTATTGCATATTTCATTGTATACATATTTGTATGGTTGAATCTTGTTTCTAAAATTTATGGTGAGATTTTTGTGTTTTTTGTGACAGTTTTTAGAACTGTAAAGTTTTATAAAAATTTATAAAAGGGCACTTTTTGAATACATCTTATTATTTTATAGCTGTGTACCCTCTGTACCCACTGCCTGTGGGATAATGGATGGAAATTAGCCTTTGGCTACTATCTGATATGTTTACGTTCATGTGTTTTTCATGTGTCCATTAGCATGCACTGTCCCAATTAAATAAATACATACATACAAAATACAAACTCTTTTGAAATGATAAAACTGTACAGATTAAATTGTTCAATAGAATATTTATAAAAGATAGCTGCTAAGATAGAGTGTAATGAAACATAACAGTTTCTTTCCTAAAGGTTGCCATTACAAACTTTAAATGAGCCGTGTCATGATGTCATTCAGCAGGAAGCATGTTAAAACTTTACAAGGCAGTGACTGGAGAAAGTAGATGTAGTAAAAGACCAGCACAAACTGGATAAACATCCCTTCCTGTCCTCCTGTTTTTGACCACCTGCCTTGCAATAGATTTATGAGGAAGTTCATCAATGCCCCTTTTTAAAATTAGGATATATTGTGATACTGATATTGATATTTTTAAGAAAATCCACATTTTGTCTCTATGTCATCTCTAAACACAAGCTGAACACAAGCTGTTGACAGCTTTGCCTTTGTCAGACCGCCCAGTGAGATTTTACTGTCCAGTTTTTGGGGGCTCCTCTGGGAGAAGTTTAAAGGACTGGCCATGTTAGCGTGTGCATCAGTGTTTCCACAAGCTCTATCTCACTATGACCTCAGCCCACCGCTCAGTGGAATTTTGGGCAACACATCGTTTCTGGTTCTATTCAGCTGCAAGATGCCAAACTATGAGATCATCCAGGTAGACTGCCATGTCCAGATAATAACA